>ML826618.1:38002-55947 GCA_009831015.1 Picea engelmannii
AAAAATGGTCAAATAAGAGCCTAACAGTGACTTCGGTTGTGGTACTATTTTTACATGGTGTCAAAATGGCCATATTATAAAACTGATCAACAACTAGAAAAACACAAAACCTTACATGCAATCCATGAAGACAGACTCCCAAGGCTTGTCTAGAGTAGGTAGAGGAGCGTGAATCCCCTTCTTCTTCATGGATAGTGTTACAACCTAGGTCTGCATCCCCTACTTCTCCCCTTGTTTGACCCTGCCTTAGTCATTTTTTTTGGGGGGGTGGGTTGGTTCAGTCTTTTTCCCATTACTATGTATCTTAGTCCTTATTCGTTTTTGAGTCGTTGCGCATGTCTGTCTCTATTTATAAAAGGATAAATATATGTTGGATTGGGTTTGAGTTAATTTTCATCATATTTTCCCATTGATTAAGCTCACCAAAGGTTCACCAAGTCTTTTTTCATATGCAGGAAACGTTCGTGGATAAGCGCAACTGCTTAGAGCGGTTATATTTGGGCCAGGGTTGCTGAAATAAATAGGGGAAAGTTTCAACGGTGGAGATCTATCAAGTGAATCAGATCGAGGGATATCATACATTCAGAGGAGTAGAATTGCATGGATTTTAACACCAAGAGTCGTCAAAATACCCGAAGTCCCGAATTAAATCTAGATCATCCATTATTGGGACACACAGCGACATATTAGTTATTTCGACGATTTTCCTCTCGGAGGTTTTCCCGGTTTGACATTCGAAACTCCCGAAGTGTGAAATTCCAAAGTAAATATGGACCATTCGTTGGTCGTGACACGTGGCAGTAGATTACTCACTCTGGGGATTTCCCTCCAGGATATTTTCGGGTTTTGACATTTGAAAATCCCAAAGAGCCAAGGACCCGAAGTCCCGAAGTAAATCCAGGCCATCCATCAGACACGACACGTGGCGAAAGATCAACCACTCTGGGGATTTTCCTTTAGGAAATTTCCAGGTTTGACATTCGAAACTCCCGAAGCCTGAAGTGTCGAAGCATGTGGAAAAACACAATCGAGACATTCCATTTGGGTGTGTCGTTCACCCATTCTCACGTGAAACATGTCACCTCTCTTTCCTAGATACCTCAACAGTCATGGAATCACATGATATCAAGCCACCATGTCACTCTAGGGATTCTCCTCCTGGAGGTTTTTGAGTTTCACATTTGAAACTCCAGAAGAGCGAACTTACAAAGTAAATATGGGCCATCCATCCATCGCGACATGTGGCAATAGATCTCCACTCCAAGGATTTTCCTCCAGGAGATTTTTGGGTTTTGACATTTGAAACTCCCGAAATTTGGATTTATGGAGTGAATCTCAACCATTGATCTAGGCCATCCATCAGACATGACACGTGGTGACATATCAACCACTCTGGATATTTTCCTCCGGGATATTTCTAGGTTTGACATTCGAAACTCCCGAAGTCCATATTTTCGGAGTGAATCTGGACCATTGATCCCAAGCCAATGAGAACCGTCGATCCTTGCAACAGGTGTAGGTCACCCAGATCTTGGATTGTGATCATATTGATGGTTATAGTTCATTGCGGAGACGTGAACTGCCCAGACGTTAATTTTCCAGGGCGATCCCACAATTTAAACCATGATTTTGATTGAAGGGTATGTGGCATCTTGTGGTGGATTGCAGGCCCAAAGGCAGTCTGGATCCAAACCACACTCAACATCTCCCGCAATCACGTGGTTGGATGACATCAGACGACCACATCACTTCGAAAATTTTCCTCCGAGGGATATCTAAGCCTAACATTTGAAACTCCCGAAGCCCAAATTTTCAAAGAGAATCTGGACTGCTCATCGATCACGACACACGACATAAGATCTTTCACTTCATATCATGGTCACTCTGGGAGTTTCCCAAGCATAGTAATTCATAAACTCTCGAATTCCCAAAGCTCGGACTCCCAAAGTAAGCACAAACCGTTGATCTCAAGTCAACGAGGACCGTCGATCCTTACAACTGTTGATTAACACCACGTCTCACATCCACGCTGCCTCTGCTCATCCCATCTTCCCATTGGATGTCCGCCTTCATGATTTCCTATTCACAACTAGTCATCATAGTGAAAGTGAGGGGAAGATTCTAGTACAGTCAACTCAGACACTGTTGAGCTTGTGAAAGCTCAGACACAGACTAAGAGTTAGTCTCCATCATGGGTCGATGCAGGTTAGTCCCAGATGCACTTCAACAAGCTCTGCTCACACATTTTGTTATCTCCAGTATCCTCCAACATCTCATAGACATGCCATCGCTTGACAACAAAGCTCTGCTATGTCACTCCGAGGCCCATTTTCGGCCATTCAGTTCCTTCAACATGCATCAGTTTTGTCTCAGAGATAATAGTAGTTTTATTTTGATTAAGTCCAACATTTTCCTAGATTAGATGCAAGAGTGGCCTTCTATGTGAGATAAGAACCACACTTGCCAATTAAATTCAACATCTTAGTGCAGTTAATAATTTGTTTACGAACAATTAGCTTAATTTAGGTCTCAGTCCCCTAAGGACGAGGACCCCTGCAACTTTTCTTTAAATAGTTAGTTTTTGGATATTGTAAGGGTCAGATTTTTTGAGGAAAGAATTGCAATACAACAGACTAGTTGGACTAGTTTTATGCATGGATTGAATCTTTCTACCCGGTGAACATATTCTTGATGATGGTGATTCATTCAACTTCTTATGTTTTTTTATTCTTATCTTGAATACATTTTTTGATTTGTGCAATGTTCTTTCATTTCCTTTCAACTATTGTGTGACTTATTCTCACTGATACACAACCTGTCAAACGGCTAATGCTTTAGTGAAAATTCATCTTTGCAACTTGTGGGAGTTACTATGTTTTGATACATGTTTGATGTCTTGAAATATTATTTTGAGTATTGAACTTCTTACAACGGATTATTCATTGAGTAGTTTGTTGTTTCTCTCTGTTTTCTATTATTTCACTGGTCTGTCTTTAGTGTGCCATCATCTAAGGAGGGCCCTCATCCATATCATTCTACTGACCCAAACTTGCCTTTCTCTTGAAAGAATAACCCTCTGACCAACCAACAAAAATTTAAAGAAACAATCATTCTAAATTGATCGGTGGCCTAGATTTTCCCTTTAGCAATCAAGTGCAGACCTTAGGACCAACATATAGATTAGCAATGGAATAGGTAGTGCGCGGCCTAATATATTGGCCAACGTTCTGTTGAATCTCTAGCTAGTATAAATTCTTCTGAATTAGTGGTACTATATTCTCCACACCAAAGTGCCCTGCCACTTAACTCTAATATGCCTCCGAAATTATCTTTGCACACTTTCTTGAAGGAACACAAAGATGTCCTAGATAACACAAGAGCACATCATCAAGGTGGAAGTGTAGAACTTGTTTTTCGGTACTTAGTGTCTGATAAGTAGCAACAAAGCCAAAGTCATTGTTGTATAATTGTGGCCACCTAGAGGTCTCATGCCCACAAGAGTTGATAACTATGGTTAGTGCCACAACTGAGGGATGACTAAGATAGTCTAGACCATAGTTGGTGCTACTCCTTTTGTACTTAATGTTTAAGTGGAATTGTTGTAGGTGCATGGACCATTTTCTATGGATGTCATTCTATAGCTTTCCTTGTGTTTGCATGAATTGTATAGGC
This sequence comes from Picea engelmannii, assembly GCA_009831015.1. NCBI lineage: Eukaryota > Viridiplantae > Streptophyta > Pinopsida > Pinales > Pinaceae > Picea > Picea engelmannii. The sequence goes on from ML826618.1 coordinate 41,675, forward strand.
TTGTCATCAATGTGGATGATCTTTTCCTTTCCCATAATATAAATGCTTCCACTGTCAGCATGTATGTACAATGGAGTACATGTCCTTGTCATAGGTGGGATATCTGTAAACAACATTAGATAGTGTTTCAATATGATAGGATAACAAATGTCCTCGTTAAGTGAGGAAGACACCAGTGGCATAGTCATAAGAATCTGTCTCAATCTCAAATTGTTGTTGCAGGTATGGAAATGTGAGGATTGGTGTGGAATAAAGGTAGTGTTTCAGATCCTGAAATTCTTTCTATTATGATTCAGAATAGGAAAACTTGGCTTTATCTCGCCCCTTGGTCATTGAATCAAGGTCCAAGTTATATGAGAGAACCCCAACATGAACCTGCGGTAGAAGTTGACGAGGCCCAAGAAGCTGTGGAGCTCTATCAAAGTTGTTTGGGATGACCAATAGCAAATGACTTGGATCTTGGTTGGGTCCACATGCACCCCATGCTCATTCATGATGTATCCTAAGTATTGGGTTCTATGCATGATGAATAACCATTTCTCTAGATCAATTTATGACTTGTGTTTCCGTAGGGTACTAAGCACTTGCTGAATGTGCTACAAGTGCTCTACCTAGGTTCGACTGAAGAGTTTGTGAATGAATGTGAGACATCATCCATCATCCTCATAAATTTCATTGGAGAATTAGTAAATCCAAAAGGAACAAAAAACCAATCAAAGAATCCTTCTTTAGATTTGAAGGTTGTCTTCCATACATCAGTTGGTTCTATAGGAACCTGGTGATATCTTGACTTCAAATCAATCTTACATAAGAAATTGGCACCCTTAAGTTGATAAAAAAAAAATCCAATTCAAGGGATCAGGTAATGGTTCTTGATAGTGCCCCGGATGGGGTGACACGCAACTTCTTGGCGACAGGTGGACTCGCACTCAGCCTGGGAATAAATGCCGATGGCCGCCACCCACGAGTCTATATTAACGATGGGGGATGACCATAGTTGCAGTTGCAGGACGGAGGGACCTTTCCCTCGCGCGATCATTTACGACATCAGTGTACCCGGGATGGAAAGGGTTAATTGCGAGCGGGTGACCTCGGCTCCTGATTATTTGGTTTTTTATTTTCCCAGACAGAGTGGGACTACACCTGCCTCAGCTTTTCTTATCACTTGGACGCTCTGGTGCAGTCCAGCATTCATCGCGCCCCGACATTCTGCATTTTCGTTGTATTTCTCTCTGTGTGTAATGAGACAGAGTTGGCTTGCTCGTGCTTCGCACCTGCAACTACCCTCGTCCAGGTTCATCTGCCTTTACCTGCAATTGCCCTGTTCCTTCACCATGGCTCGAAAGAGAGGCAGACCTCACCGTGGCTCGGCCTAGGAGGCACAAAAGGCGCAACGACGACAGAAAGAGCAATTGGAATGCGCCTTGGCTCTGGCGACCTCCATTCTTCGGAAGAAAGACAGGGTAGAGAAACTGGCGCGGCTCGCCACCATTGTTGAACCAGGAGCTGGTTGTAGCAGAGACGTCAAGGCTAATACTCTGGAAGCCCGGCAGAATGCTGTCACTGAGGAGGAGTTTCCCCCCTGCATAGTGGTGGAAGACCCATTTATAGAGGACCTGTCGATTGCAGAGAAAACCCGCGCCACTGCGGTGACCCATCAGGAGGAACGCAGACCCATTCCGACACTGGTAGACAATACCCCCGGCTGTATTGTGGAAGAAATCCCCTAGCCCGGTAACGACAATTGCAGCTGCCATGACATACAGGTGAATGAAGTAGGCACGAAGGGTGCAGAGGTTGATGCGGAGCAGAGGGTGTTCGACGTGGGTTTTGGAGTGGCGATGGACGTGGGTGGCAGCATGCATGGCTCACTCATCCGGGAAGAGCACTTGGCTCTAATATTCAACCTTCGTGGCCACCTGTCTGACCTGGAGCATCGGGCCCTCCTCATGGGCCAGCGCATGGACATGCTCATCGATGCATTTTCCAATGCTCCAGCTAAGCGGAAATGCCCCCTCTGCGCGCAAGCATTCGCCATCATGGCTGGGTCCACGCGGCAGACTGGCGAGGATGACAGGTCACCAGGCACCTAGGTTTTTATGCTCTCTTGGTTTCTAGTTTTATTATGTTACTGTTTTATGTGAATTTAGACTATAGACATCTGTCCTGGTTTCCTCCGGGTAGGACAGATGTTACTCTGTTTTATGTTTCATCATGCTACTGCTACTTGCCCTCCACCTATGCTGGTTTCCGATAATCGACAGTAGTTTGGGTGACATCAGACCTACTCTTTTGTATACTCTGTAAAAAAAAAAATTCTATCTAATATAGCAGGTTCCACTTTTTTATTTAAAAAAAAAAAATGGTTCTTGATAGTGATTTTTTTCTGGGCTCTATAATAAATACAAAGTCACCATATCCCATCCTTCTTCTACACCAACACAATTGGACTCCCACAAGGTGAGGGGCTCAATCGAATGTGTCCCTTTTGAATGAGCTCACAAATTTGATGCTTTATTTATTCATTCTCTAGAGGGGAGCGTTTGTATATTGGATGATTGGGTAAGGTCACACTAGGTATGAAATCAGTGGGATGTTTGAATTGATAATTCATAGGCACCCTTACAAGTGAAGCGAAGAGGTCTCTGCACCCCTCTATAATATTGTCCACCTTCTTTTTCTATGTAGAAACAAAGTTACCAACTTAAATAGAACTCTCCAGAGTTCTCATTGTTTTAGAGGTCAAATTTTTACCCATGTTTCAAAAAGTGGTGCTATCGGTGGCACCCTTTTTTTGGAGGTGGTTAAAGTTGTGACTTGCGTAAAATCGTTGCCTTGATATTGCAGATAGAACCTTGAAATTGATCCTCGAATTGAAAAGTAATGTTATTAGTAGCACCACTTTTTTTTTAGTTAGAACTATGATCTAATCAAAATTGTTGCCTTGATCACTAGCACCACTGCAAATAAAACACTGAAAATCGACTCTTAAATATAAGTGTTATAACTTGACAATTAATTAACCAATTAATTTTATTTTTTAAAATAATTTACTTTAAGAAAATAATTAAATTAAAAAAAAATACTAAACAAACAATTTTCTTTCAGAAATAAAACAAAAAAACCAAATTTTGCTAAAAAAAAAACAAAAAAACAAATTACTATTTTAAAATAAAAAATTCAAAAAAATAATTAAAAAAGATTAAAATCTAATTAATTGGGAAAAAAAATTAAAAAATGACCCTTAAAACACAAAAAGTGAAAAAATCTATATATAAATAAATAAAAAAACCAATCTAAAACAAAATTTAAAATAAAAAAATTAAATTAAAAATATTAAACTAAAAAATAAGTAAAAAAATTTAAAATACAAGAATCAAATGCAAACATTTAAAAAAAAATTAACAACATAAAACTAAACTAAATTAATATATATATATATATATATATATATATATATATATATATATATAAACTAAACTAAAATTTAAAAAAAATAACAAACCAAATTCTAAAAAAATAAATAAGTAAACAAACTCTGTTTTAATAATTAAAATTTAATTTGTTTTTTTTTAATATTTTTAGAATTTAGGTTTTTTAGGAGGAGTTCTAATTTAAATTTATGGTTTTCGAGTCATAGGAATTAGGGGTTGTTTTGAGGCTCTAAATGATGTTATTTGACCATAAGGGGGTCATTGGCAACCCCTCTCCGACATTTAAAATTTAAATTGTTTTTATTTATTTTTAGTTTTATATTTTTAATTTTGTTTAGTTTTATGGTTTTTTTTTAAATGTTTTTATATATTTTATTAATTTTAAAATTGTATTTTAGTTTAATTTTTTTATTTTAAATTTGATTTTAGATTGTTTATTAATTTTTTTACATTTTTTTTTTCTTTTAACGATTTTGTTTTTCACTAGTTGTGTTTTAAATTTTGTATTTTAAGGGTCATTTTTAAATTCCCCCCCCACCCAAAAAAAAAATTAGATTTTACTCATATTTAAGTTAATTTTTTAAACTTTTTATTAAAAAATCGCAATTTGCATTTTTTTCAACAAAAAATGTTTTCAAAACTATTTGGAAAATCCACAGTATTATTATTCATTATTCAGACAAATAACAATACTGTGGATTTTAGGAACAATTTTGAAAACAACTCTCACCACATAAATCTTGTTAGTCAAAAAATGTTTTTTATTTTCCTTAAAAAAAAAGAATTTGTGTAGGGGTGTTTTTTTTCCAATTTAATTATTTTATTGATGTAAAAATAAAATAAAATAAAATTAATTAGTAAATAAATTATCAAGTAATAATAGTTTTAGATTTGTCTCGGAGGTGTAGATCAATTGGTGATAAAGTGAACTGTTAAGGAATTTCTTGTGACATTATTGGTTCGAACCTTGCAAAGACATGTGTACTTCATGTGTGATCACATGGGTATGCTTGGATGTTATAGTGGTAGAAATCGAAATCGACCCCATGTCACGTGAGTACGAGCTCGCTCAATTCTTGATTCTGTCATATACAAAAAAAAACACTTTTAGATTTAAGAGTCAATTTCCAGTGTCGTATTTGTGGTGGTGCTAGTGATCAAGGCCATGTTTCAATTAGGTCATAGTTTTAACTCCAAAAAAAAAGTGGTGTTATTGGTAGCATCACTTTTCGATTCAAGGGTCAATTTCAAGGTTCTGTCAGTAATGTCAAGGGTGTGATTTCAATCAACTTGAAATTTTAACCACCTACCCAAAACACGGTGCTATTGATAGCACCACTTTTTGATTTGGGGGTTGATTTTTGTGTTTTTTACCTAAAAATATGTCTCATTTTGAGGTCACAATTCTCGTTGAGTTAATACCAGTGAGGAGAATTCAGATAGATACATCTATGTTTGGATGTACCTATGTAATCCACTGTGGTACTTTAGAACTAGGTGGCACTCAAAGTCTTTGATACCCAACTTTGAGTGCAAGGTATGAAAGATGTTAGTGTGCTTCAACACAATCTTGTCTCTTTCCTGATGCAGAGTCATCCATATCTTGTACTAGTCATCATAGTTTCCAACAAGGTAGAATTCCTCCTTGAGGGAATCAACAAAGGTCTCCCAAGCGGGTCTTGTCTCGAGCGTCATAGAATCATATTGGTTATGTCTATGCCAATAACATTCCCACCAATATTTGACATGGGGAAGGGATTTAAGGAGAGTGAAGGTGATCTTTTCAGTGTCGATTTTTTTGTGAACAGAGTAATACCCCTCTAACAGACTTAACCATTTATCCAAAGAATATTCATCTATATGGCCTTCAAATGAAGGGATATCAAAGTCAACTTGTACCTTGAAGGGTGTCATACCTTGAAGCTGGATCTAGGAAAAGTTGTCCATAATCTCATTTCATTGTCACGTGAGGGATTTCTTGAGCAACATCCTGAAAGGATGTCCTACTCTGTAAAATTTATTTTCTTTCACCATGGGATTTTTCTTAGTCCAGTGCGAGCTGTTATCCCCAAGTGAAACTAGCTCAAGGCCCAAATCTCTATACCCTAACCTCATATGGGACATGCAATGAGAAATAACAAGTAGAATATTGCTTTGATACCACTGATCTAGATTATACTAGGAATGATAGGAAACACAAAAATAATATAGTAGAGAGTACACCATTACATTGAAATCCAACTTCTATTAATGAATAAAATAGTAGAATCCTATAGAACACAAATTGGATAGAATGGTAGTAATTTATCTCTGAAGACAAAGAGATGTCAGATACACTCATTCGAAAAAATATATCACAAGAGGAAAAAATAATTTCCTTTTAACATAAAGCAAGAACCCTAACAGTCCTAAACCCTAACCATAGGAGGAAAAGTTCCAAAAGGCTTACGGGCCCCGAGGTGGTCAGTTAATACAAAAAAATCTTGGGGGAACAATGTTTGCATACAATATTTTTTTGGGGTGTACAATAACTCATCGGAAATATATAAATGAGAAGTGAAATTGTTGGCAGGCTTGAGGTAGGCCACAACCACCATTGGCCCCTGAATGGCCAAGAAACATCATTTAGGGCCTCAAATGACCCCTAAAGTTTATGACCCAAAAATAATAACAAAAACGACCAAGATGATGAACCATGTCGAGTTGGTGGATGAGGTGGGTTGCCACCAATATCCACCTAGATTAATCCTCCTCCATTAGGAAGCAATGGCCCCCATTTCATCAATTTCCCTCAAGAAATGGGGAAAATTTTATTGAATCTGAATCTTTGTGAGCCACATGCCTTGTTGAAGTAGATGTCTTTCCTTGAAAATGCAATAGAGTTGTATGTTCTACTAAAGGGTTCTCTTCATCTTGGTCTCCATGATCTAATCCACTGGAGCTTATGAAATGCAATTGGGGTTGAGTTCTATAGGGGCTAATTTCTTAGTCACCTTTGATGTGTCCAACACAAGTGGGAAATATGGTTGAAGTAGCTACACATTAAATATTGGTTGCAAGCCAAAGAAAGGGGGATTGCTCATTTTGAAATCTTTGTCTCCTAGAACCTTTTTGATGGTTTGAGGCCCATATCAAAGTGGTTTGAGCTTCCTATGGGGGCTTGTGAGACACTTTTTCTATAAATACAAACACACCTTGTCACCAACCCGAAACTTGAGAGGAACCTGATGCTGGTGACGTCATTGCTTATATACTTGGCAATGTTGACCTTCTCCAAGATATTATGAACCTATTGTTAGAAGTTTTGGATTCATTCAACAAAATTGTATGGTCTATCTACCTTGGTATAATCATGTGAGGACACTATAGGGGAAGATGGAATGGGAATAACTACATCAATGGGGGCCAATGGCTAAAAACCCAAGAACACATGAAAAGGGATGTGGCCACTAGAGTTATGGAGGGCTATGTTATATTTCTACTAAACATATGAAAGGATATCATCCCATGTACATGGATTCTTGGAGTTGTATATGCGTAGGATATGCACAATCATCCCATTGACCACTTTTGTTGATTCATCTGTTTAGAGATGAAAGAAAATCAATTTGGTTAGCTTGGTGTTCTTCAGATACGATAGGATTGCTCAAAGAAGAGCCTAGAAATGGCCTACATTATGATATTCTTTTACATGGTGTGTATGCCTAGAAATGACCATCTTAGAGAATTAATCAACAACAACAAAAAACAAATCTTGACTATTTTTGGTGGAGGGAAAACCTAACATGTAAACCATGGAGATGGAATCCTGTTGAGATATTTTCGTGCTTTCATTTTTTTCTCTCCTCTATTCTATTTTCCCACTCCTTTACTCCCTTTATTTTCCCCCTTCTATACTTTCCTTTTTCCCATTTCCTTTTATCCCTCTTTTTCCCCTTTCTTGGTTACTATACTTAGTTGTATTTCAATTCGTGGACTTTTTGGTTCGCAGGTTGTCGCATTTACATTTCCATCCACTTACTCATGCATAAGTCTGCATGTACACTTTAATTTTTTCTTCAGATTCGCGGGTACGTGGGCTCAAACATTTTTTTCTCCTTTTTTTCCGCGACCCTCACATTGTAATTTAACTTTCATGATCTACATTTTGACCATCACTTAATCTTTAGCTTCATCATGGATGTTGTCTTCCCAAGTATTCCATTTTTTTTATGCATGCGAGTCCGACCGACTGCCCATATATACTTAGTTTATTTTGATCATCTCTCCAACTGCGGGTTGGCAGGTTCATGAAAATTTTATTTTCAACTTCTCTCACACCCATCCCTGCCATTTACATTGTTTTTCCCAATACGCATTAAGTACTATTTAAATGATAACAATTGTTGTGCAGACCCTAAAAAGGCCATTATTAATGTTGAAAGGCTGGAGGAATTTTTCATTAAATTCTCATTTAATACTCATTTTCCAAGGGATTAAACTATTATTATCTTTAAAAAAAGGATTATTTGTAAACATTTCCCAGTCGAAGAAACGGTTCCCTCAACTTAATGGGAGCATCAGTGCGACAATAGTTCTATGGTGACACTCTGATTATTTTTGGTTGTGAAGATTAGAACTTCCAATGGTCAATAGCATACGGGTATTATTCCTCCCCTCCTATTGCACAGAAATATGGGAACGTAATTTGGACATCTGGTATTGCTCAGGCTGGTTGTGTTCCATAGGTTTTTTATTTTTAGTAAATCGTTGCATGGTGTGTGGACAAATAAGTATCGAATCAAAGGATCTTACAGCTCTAGGGAAATTATCCAATTTCTCTTTCACCTCAAGTATTCTGTAAAATGTTAAAGATGCTAGAGTCGACTCTTACTTTCAAAGGTGAAGATTGTAGAGAATTCTTGAAGAAACATAATAATGGGTTCGACCTCCTGCTAGAGTATTTGGAGAATCCCGTGTCTGTCCCAAAATACATAACTAGAATTCAAGTTGACTCTTTAAAGAACCCCTATCAAGAAATTGCATGGCTAATTACTAGAGTAACAGGTCAGGAGAATAATGTTTCCATATATCAAATGATTTTATATATTTTTTATTTTACAGTCCAAGAGAAATCTATTTTTTATTTGGGAAAGCTCATTTCTACCGAAATTTATTCCCAATTATCGCATTACAAAATGGAAACAAAATTCTTTATGGCCTCTTATTTGAAATTTTCTATCGTGCACTGTTGCCAATTCCCAAATTTGACTATCAGTAAAAGGGTAAATTGTGAAGAAGACCCTGTTACCTTTTGTTATCAAGCATTATGGAGGTATAAAACCCCTCTATTTTTCTATGAAGTTTATAATGACTTTGTTTCAGTCTTCAAAAAACATTTGTTGGGTGAAAGCATTCCCAGGATATCTATTGAGGCTGCCAAATGTTTAGAGAAAAAGGGGACGATAGAGAAAATGGAAAACCAAAGTATCATAAGAATATTTTGTTCAAAATAAAATCCTTCCTTTCTTCCATATTATGTACCCAATAAATTATTTATCACAGAGGTAGCGAGGCAATATAATTTATGGTTTCACTTTTTCCATGAAAAAAGGAAAATTAAATTTATTCCATTTCCATGGAAGATTGGAGAGTTTGTATTGAGAAGTATAAATAAAATTGATAAATTTGAAAGTCATTTTAACAATGACAGTTTGAAGTATGCTAAAAAGATAAAAGGTTTTGATCCAAACAAAATCTTTGTTAAACATATGCTATCAATAGGTTTTAGTACTTATTTCATTCAAATTTTTTTGAGAGAAGAAGAGGAAGTCAATAGTAAGAACACTCTTGTATGTAACACTGACGATTTATAAACATTTCTTAGAAATAATGATCTTTACAAGAAAAAAGGAAAAAATCCTAGTGAAATAAGTGCTAAATCTCTTGTTGTCACTCCAAAGAATGCTACATCCAGGAGTAGTACTCCAGCAGCCCACCCAACTAAGAAGTCTGTCAAAAATAGTTCTAGTGGAGGAGGAGATAAGAATCCTCCCTTTGGAAAAATTGAAAGTTCACACAAATTACTCGTGAGAAAGAAAATAAAAACCCCATTGCAGGAGGGAGAAAATAATCTCATAGAAAATGATATTCAAAGCTTCTCCCTGGAATATATGGAACTAGAAGCAAAAATTAAAAATATATTATGTACGATAGAAAAACAAGAGCATGTTATTCAGGAAGATTCTGTATTGGAATTTGGTGGGAATGAAACTTTTAGAGAGGAAGAATCCTTCACTTTTCAGAGCATTGTTTTTGATAAAGAATCTAAAAAGATGATTGTGGAAAGAATTGACTAGAAAAATAAGAAAGGAAAATCCTGCTCAAAGGTTGCCCTCAAGCATATGCGATTGTCCCAAATTTCCAAAATTCATAAGGAAAATGAGGATGTGCTTGATGACTCTATTGATGGTTTAGAGGCTGAGAATGCTAACTTAAAGGAAAAAATAAAGAATTGGAAACTTCCTTGATGCCTCTTCCCATTTTGGCTAGCCCTTTGACAATGATAAAACCAACCACACGTGGTATCAAGTTCAAAGGATCATCAAGTTTTCATACAACGGTTCAAAATAATGTTGAGAAAAATATTAAAAAGAGAATGTCACTGGTAGTAGAGGCATGGGAAGTCTTTAAAAATATTGTTTCTTTTGGTTTGATTAGAGCACATGCATTTTGTGAATATATTCAAGCTGATTTTAAAAATGAAGAAGGATTTTACATAGATTTTGTTTTACCATTTGGGATAAAAGTTTCAAACATGACAAAAGAGAGGAGGAGAGAAGAAGAATTGCCTTCTCCCAATCGAATCAAACAGTTGAACACTTGTTGGAAAGAAAATATTAATAATTTGAGAAATATTGTCCAAGCATGAAATGAAGATATAGAAAAAAGAGAAGAACTATTCAGAAGGCTTACATAAATAGATTTAGAAGGTATCAATGATGATGTTCAAGATCCTAAATTAATCTTCAATTCAATGTTTATGACAAAACAATAGTTTGATGAATACTTGGAGATACTAAATGGATTATCAACTGAGAAATCTAATGGCATAATTGAGTATGGTGAAGAAGAGATTGATAATTGGATTATCGATTATTCTATTTCTCATGACCTAAGAGATTTAGGAGGTGAATTATTTAATATCAAAATTAGACATGAGATAAATGTTGCACCCATGAAGAATTACATTGAGGATTGGTTTAAAAGGGAAATTGATAAGTTAACTAAATAGGGCCAAGAAACAACAGTTAGGGTAGTTCTCGTAATCTTCAGAGAGGAGAATAAAAGGACAACAACAAGCAAGTGAAAAAAACATATACCATCATAGTAAGTTTATGATGATCGTGTTATACTTTTCTTATCAGTTTTCATTCAATTATTCTGCTTCTTTGATTAGAAAGGTCTAACCGAAATATGATAATTTCCTTTTTGTCTTCCTTCCATATCTTGCTACTCTGTATTCACCCACCTTGTTCTCTCCATAGTCTATTTCCTGTATATATTTACTTTTATGGTCTGTGAGAGCCCTAATCCCAGTCCTCTCGACAAACTCATTTTAATTTAAAAGCATTATAATAGACCTTAATATTTTTCATAAATCTCAAGAGAACTAAGTCGGGAACAATTTTTATGGTGTTTTATAACTCTGATTTTTGAGGATAAAATATTTCAAATTGTTATATCATTTTCTCCTTTTGAGCTTTACATTTGTTTACTTTATCAAAGTTCTCTTATGCATCTGGATCATCTTCTTTTATTTTATGTGTGATCATAAATATTTATTTTCTCTATGATGGATTTGAGGTAATTTTATTTATATTCTCAAATGTGTGATGTATGAGGTTCCTGGTCATCTCTCAAGAATTCTCTTAAAAAATAAAACATTTTTATTTTTTCTACAACTTTTATCTTTCTTTGAGTATAAGAGTGGACTTTATCAAGGTCCAATATCATTTTGAAATCTATAATATCAAAGAATATCATAAAACAATGAGGAGTACCACCTCTATAAAAATGCAGGAGGATTCAAATGCTCGTGAATTTATCATTTCAGTCATGATGGATTCAAGCATCAAAATATTTGGTGACCATACTAGGGACCAACTGAAAAATTTGAAATCTGGTTTAACATATTTGAAAATACATGACTTTTCCTCAGGATAATTGGCCCTAGATATAAATTTGATTGAATAATCAACAAAGATTTTTGCATCAACTATATAATCTTGTAGTAAAAATAACTGAAACCAACGAAGAATTGGAAAGATCTTGGCAAACACTAGTAGAAGAAGAAGAAAGAGAAATACTTTGAAGATAAAGGAGGGAGAAAAGACAATACCGAAGGAATGAGAGGTGAGTGCGAAGAGCTTTAGAACAAGGTCAAAATTGAAACTGGATAAATATGAAGGATCCCTCACTAGAAGAAAAATCATGCAGTTACATACTTTAAAAAGTGAAGAACTTATTCGTAACAAAAAGGATAAAAATCTAGAAATGGAAGAAAGAAATGAAGAAATACATGAAGGACCATGCAAAGAAAGACGTGAAGGATCACGCGAAGAAAGACGTGAAGGACCATGCGAAGAACAACAAGAGGAAAGAAGGTGTGAAGAAGAGACAAATGAAGGAATTAGAAGATTCAAAAATCCCAAAAGAATGAGAGATTCTCGCCTTGAGCCATGCGATGAGCAACACAAACTCCTAATCCTTCCTAAGGGTACTCTGAAATAATTTTTTGGATATGGAACAATTAATGCTAAAATACATGTTGATTTGTTCCTGGATGTTTGTGAGTTTCATCTTGTGGAACATGACGATGTAATGGTAAAGTTGTTTCTGCAAACTTTATCAGGCTAGGCTTACGAATGTTATACAGCATTGCCCACCATATCTATCAGTTCTTTTGATGACATAAAACAAATGTTTCTGAATATGGTTTCTCCTCGTCGCGTACCACACTCTTCTCACTAATTTTACTTAGATATTCTTAAAGAAAAATGAGAGAATATGAGATTTCAATCTCAGGTTTAATAAAACAATGAATAAGATTCCTGAAGATAAGAGGCCAAATGACTGAGTGATACTTGGTTGTTATAAGAATGCAATGCCACCAAAATGTAAAATTTTCTATCAGAACATCCCAAATTGACACCTTAGAGGAAGTAATGACTAAGGCCACCAAAATGGAGGAAATCATGATTGAAACGTGTATTGACCCTGATATCATCCTAGGAAAAGTACAGAGGCAACTGGGTAGTGTCAATATTGATGATCAGGGAGCCTCTAGTTTGAGAAGAAATGAATAAAAAAAGTTGTTACCGAGTCAAAATCAAGTCACTGGATCAGGGTTTTTTAAGGGAACCATAGCATATGTGAAGGTAGACCCTGTTGCAACACAAGAAACTAAGCAAAGAATTGAGATTGCACAAATGAATAGAACAATCGAGAAAATGAAAAATGAAAGAACCAGATTGAGAAGCAGTGATAATTATGTATCAAATCTGAGAATGTTGGCAGAAGAACAAATAAGGAACCTTCCTCAATAAAATAGAGTGAGGTTTGAAAATATTGATAATCAACAAAGAAAAAGAGTCCCTAGACAACCAGTTCTGAATGGTTCTTGATGAACTATATGATGAACAAAAAGATGAGCAAGAAAATGATTATTTTCCAGAGGAAATTTTTGAACATGTATAGACGGATGGATGTGAGACATCCATGTATATATTTGAAGAAGGAGACAATGATCCTGACTTACAAGATAATGTTTCCCAAACACGAGAATTTGTAAATAAATCCAAAAATAAAGATGATTCTGAAAAGAAAAAATAAAAAAATAAAGAAAAGGATCAAGAAAAGAGGAATGAGAAAGAGGCCAATAAAAATGTGATGAGTAACATTGGATCCAAAAATAAACATCTAATATCAAACCCTCCCCAGATGAAATATAACGTTGTAGAGGATTTGAGTAAGCTGAGTATTACTCTTCCATTCACGTAAGTGGTGAATATCCCTCAACAGAGGGAAAATATTTTGAGATTGTTGGATGACCCAACTGGAAGAATGTAATTCGTTTTCATAAGTCCAAATAAAATCCAAAACACTTCAATAATCAAGTTGAGAGTAAAATTCCCACCATTATATATTTCAATTGAGAACCATGATGTTGCACTCCACAAATGTCTAGTTGACATTGGCGCAAAAAATAATATCATGCCATTGGAAGTAATGGAGGCGTTGGGTATGAGATGTGCCAAATATTATGAAATAGGGGAAAGAATTTATGTGATTGATTCCAGGAAGGTGCCATCTTATGGAGAAATCAAATATTTTTATGCTTGGATCATTGTTGCTCCTCGTATTATTACAGTTTTCAATATTGTGGTGCTGGATCTTCCTCTTTCATATGGAGTTTCCCTAGGATGATATTGGTGATCTATGATCAAAGGACATATAATGAATGATGGAAGTTGCATGATGTTTCCATATAAATAAGGAACTGTTCATTATTTCGGTTGGTTTTCATTGATGTCAACCCTTGAAGAAAGTCCGGTAGTGAATTTTGATAGCACAAAGGTTTGGGTAATGGACCCAAGTTTGTTTTATGGATAATGATACAAGTTTTGATATAGTTGCAGGTAAGACTATTATATATGAATAGTACATGTCATGCCATTTCCGGTGGCATTTGGAACATCACATAAATCCTCATGGTTAGAGAGTTATGGCCATGTGAAGTTGGAGAACCCTCATGAGTCATCTAGAAGCCCCAAAAGGTCAAAGTAGTCAAAGTGGTTG
>ML826619.1:46771-66979 GCA_009831015.1 Picea engelmannii
GGGTTACAACCATGTCTATACATAGACTCAAATGAATATAGTCATGTATTTAGCAAATGGATGTGAGTTTACATTAATGTTATAATTAATAATTAATGGACATAATAATATACAATAAGGTATATTACAATCCATCCCTTCCTAAAAATTTGTGTTCTCGAAGCATGGGTAAAGACGAATGCTTGGATCTAAACTCCTCATTGTTTTTTGATCTTATCTTCAAATGTTTTTGTTATTCAATGATTATTACGGTTACAACCGCATGTATACATACACACAAATGAATATAGTCATGTCTTTAGACAATGTATGTGACTTTACATTAATCATATAATTAATAATTAATGGAATTTATAATATACAATAAGGTATATTACAAGTCATGATTTCCTGAGAAGTTGCATCCTCGAAGCATGGGTAAATATGAATGCTCGGATCTAAACTCCTCATTTTTGTCTATATTATCGTCAAAATTTTCTCTTGAAATCCTTCTCTCTCCATATCGCCGAGGGACTAAAGAGTTGTTGAAAATAGCGTCGATAGTAAAGGTCCTTGACATGGATGCAAAATTCTTGGTATGCACAGACGCATCCAAGGAAGGTTTAGGCGGAGTCTTGATGCAAGACGGACAAGTGATTGCTTACATTTCAAGGAAACTGAGAAGGCATGAGGAGAACTATGTGACGCACTATTTGGAGCTATTAGAAATTGTATATGCCTTGAAGGTTTGGAGACACTACCTTGTTGGACAAAAATTTGAACTAAAGACTGATCATTGTGGACTGCAACACATTTTTACGCAAAGCGACCTGAACGTGCAACAGCGACGTTGGCTAGAATTACTTAGCGAGTATGACTTTGATATTACTTACATAAAGGGAATAGTGAACCGAGTGGTAGATGCTTTGAGTCGGAGGCCACGCATATTTTTGGTGTTGCCTCTTCAGACGAATCTACGTGAAAAGATTCTAACCTTACAGCGTGACGACGACTGGTACAAGGAGGTCGAGGGCTTTATTGGACAAAACACAATGATGGTACCATGATATGAGGGATTTTATTTTGATAGTGATGGGTTATTGAGGTTTAAAAGTTGGATTTACGTACCGCCAAATGACGAGTTGAGGATGTTGATCTTGAGCAAGGATCATAGAGCAGTTTACATGGCTCACCCAAGAGTTACGAAGATGAGGGCATACCTTAAGCCCTTATTATTTTGGAAGGGAATGAAGGTCGACATAGTCAAATATGTGGCCACATGTCTAGAGTGTCAGCAGGTAAAGGATAAACATAGACAACGAACAGGATTACTTCAACCACATGCCATCCCAAAATCAAAATGGGAGGTTATTTCGATGGATTTTATTGTTGGATTGCCACTGACGGCAAGGAGACATGACTCGATGTTTGTGGTAGTGGACACTCTAACAAAGAGTGCTCACTTTATTCCTATGCATACGATGTATCAGGAACCTAACATAGCGAGAGTTTTCATCAGTGATATTGTGAGGCTACATGGAGTGCCTAAGAGGATTATATACGATCGAGGATCAGTGTTTACTGGACGATTTTGGACGAGTTTCCAAGAGGCCTTGGGAATCCAACTTAACTTTAGTACTGCGTATCACCTGGAGACGGATGGGCAGACAGAACAAACAAACCAAACCCTGGAAGACATGTTGCGCATGTACGTGATGGACCAAAAAAAGCATTGGGAAGAATTCTTGCCACTAGTAGAGTTCGCTTACAACAACAGTTACCAGAGAACCATTAAGATGGCACCTTTCGAGTTTCTTTACTGGCGACTGTGTCAAATGCCCTTGAGTTGGGATCATCTTGAGGATAGGGTCCTAGTGGGACCAGAAGCAATCCAAGAAATGGAAGAGCAAATGTGAACCATAAGAAAAAGGATTAAGGAAGCGCAGGATTGACAAAAGAGTTATGCCGATGCACACCGAGTCGACCATAGTTATGAGGTCGGCGATCGAGTCTTCTTGCGGGTTAAACTGCATAAGAGTTCGATCAAGTTTGGAAAGGGAGCTAAACTCTCTCCTAGGTTTGTGGGACCTTTCAAGATTGAGGAGAAAAAGGGGCTCGTGGCCTATTGACTAGCCTTGCCTGATTCTTTGAGGTGTATGCACGATGTTTTTCATGTATCTGTTTTGAGACATTATATTAGTGATCCTACACATGTGATTGACATGAGTTCCTTGCAGGTATCGGATGAGGGAGCACTCACGGCTGAGCCGGTCCACATCTTATATTATCACATTCGACAATTACGATGTCGAATGGTAGATGAGGTCAAGGTCCAATGGGACAGTTATCGTCCGCACTCGATGACCTGGGAGGACGCATATGATATGCACCAACAGTTTCCATTTTTGTTTGATAGATAGACTTATGATACTGTGATAATTTTTTTTCATCATTTATACTATGAAACTTCGGGATGAAGTTTAGACCAAGAGGGGGTGTATGTAACATCCTGCTCTGGTGCAGTGAGAAAACTTATTCTTTGAGGACACTTGCTCGCAAGTGATCTGGAATTTTATGATAAGAAAACATTTATCCTTGATTATGATGCGATATGATAGATGACATGATGTTTTACTGCTTTGACATGGATAGGTGCTATTGACTCAGTTTTACTAAGTGTGCAGGGTTTTAGGGAAAGTATTTAAACCTGTAAGGGAATCTAGGAACACCTAGGAGTAAATTTAGGAGCAACTCTAGGTGGGTGAGGGAAATGAGACAATTAATAAATTTAAAGAAAATAATTATTGGAGGAAAGAGGTGGATGGACGACACTTGTGCGAAGGAGAATATTTAGAATATTTTGTTTTAAAACTTAATTTAAATGTGATTTAGGGAAAGTAGGAGGTGCTAAAAAATCTATAAAAGAAAGGGAAGATGAGGAAGAAAGGGATCGACTGTTAGCGTAACGTTACGCTCCCGAATTGTGACTTGACTAATTACTTGTGGGGAGTTGGGATTTTCCATCTCGGATAGGAGTGGTAGCTCGGCCTTGCGAGATGAGCTGGGAGCTAGACATACCATCTGGATAGTGTGTGGCCCCTTTGCGTCTCGGGGGGTTAAGGGGGAAGAAGAGTACCCCTAGCGTTGGCCGGGAGGTACCGGTGAGGTCTCGACGGTTGGTGAGTGAGAGCGGCACAGAGCGGGGACGTCATTCGAGGTGGGCAACAAGGCAACGGTACGTGCATCATTTGTAAAATATAACGCATTAGTAACTTAGGCTTGATCTGTATGCGTATTGTAAATGGAAGAATTCTGTCTTGAGCCCCTGGCCATTCATTGATTGCTTAAATATTGTGTGGTTTGCGTTTTGGTTGGGTTTTACTGATCCTTGGTCGGGATCCTTACACTCCAACGTTACTCTTCGTGGTTGTATATTCTTGTTTGTGGTATATTCACATTAAATCATTAGAGTGTTATAGCAGTGGTTTCCTTTAAGAAAGCAATTAATTAGCAAACCATGAGAGCTACTGCATTGAGATAAGCGAACTCATACCTCGCTGGTTAGATATTGCATTGGCGATTTTATAATTGGGATCTGTCAGCGATTTACTTTTAAAATAAAAAATTTAGAATTTATATTTCATTGACGAATCCACAATCTATGGTTCAATTGGTGAAACTGAACTTCTTAATTCAATGGTGAGTTTGTGATTTCTTCGCTGGTATGGCAGCGATTTATAGATTTAAATGAAAACTATAGATTTCATTGTAAATGGCGAATTCACATTTTAGAAGCCAATGACGATTTGTTCTCGGTTGTATTTCCTTGCTGTTGTAGATGAAAGTAACATGTTTTTGTGAATTTTTTTTTTTTACTGTGTTGTTGTGTAAAAGCCGTGGATCTCAGACGTTACCCTTATCTCTGATTGATAGCGCTCCAGTTAATATTTGTGTTTTAGTTTCATTGCTTCATTATATTATGGACCCCATAATCGACAACGTTTCCTAATCGTAGATGCCACTGTAGGAAGAAATAATTAAAGCCCTATTGATTTTATCATATCGGCCCTATTGATAGTTTTATTTGAGACTGCATCCACAGATGTACCACCAACGGTTTAAGAAAAATAGGAATATCATTCGATTGATAATAGTCGTACCCACCAAAGTTTTATCCAACTAAATCCGTATGACTGTGTTCCAACTCCTGGAAACCCGTAACAAATTAACAGAAGTTGTATTATCAGTATTGCATGCATTAAAACAGAACCATGGTATGTTGGGACAGTGATCCACTTAAAATTTTTCCATTTCTTTCTTATTTTATCCATCGCGTGCAGGGACAGTGAACCAATTGAACCGCGAACCTTAGGTATGGCTGGAGTGACAACAAATATTTACACCTTCGGGCAGCATGATTTTACTGATTGACAGGAGGCATTACTCCATTGGTAAACTTGTGTCGCCCCATGGCTACCTGCGCCTTCCCTTCTGCGTTGCTGAATACTGGACAACATTAAACCTTGGCCTTCCCTTATTCTTTTATTGGATATCTATTACTCTTAACCATGGCATTAATTACAGCACGTGTTGATGCTCAGGACAACGCTCCCCTGACTGGTCCATTTTTTAATTTCGTTTTTATTACAGAGTTTCACTTGGAAGGATTTTGCCAGTTTTCTTCTCATACTTTACCCGTGAGTCACTCCCACTTTCCCTAGGTATCCGAGCATACGGCTGGTTTCTTTCATTCCTTTTTATTATTCTTACCAGACTCGTAACTTAGCCATGTGAGTGGATGTCAGGAATCCTAAATCCTTAGCAGTTATGATAGCGTTTTTGTAACTTAGGTTTGACTGTAGCAGATTTACTGGCGAATTTTAGGATGGATACTGGTTAGTTTTAGTCATGGTGGCATCCTTATGGTAGCTATGGCAGCTTTTCTAGCTAAGCCCTTACTGTTTTTCTTTTCAAAATGATATTAGCATAGTATTAATTCGACGTTGGTACTTAGTCAAAATATTTGTTTTATTTCAAATTGATCCTCTTTGTAAGTACGGAATTCAGTGAATATTTGTTGACTAAAACTTGACTTTTTTTCATCTCCCATTTGATTATCCTGGTAACGAAACCGAATCTAGTTGATTATCATAATTGACTAATCTGTTCTTGGAACCATTTCAAAGAAAAACTCTGAAGGTAAACAAGTTTGTGAATATCAATGTTTTCACTTTTACTATACCTGTAAGGTTGAACTAATGTTTTATAATTTAAACCTTTCTTCATTGCAATTATTCCATAACCTATTAAGTCTACATGTAAACTACTTCAATTTTCATTGTTCAAATGGGATAAACAAAATGATGAGATAATATGGTTCACTAAGGCCCTTGCCTTAAAATAGATAACCTGATTTTTGCTACATCAATGGTTTTATTATTGTCTGTTCATTATTTCTAAATTCTATAATAGTTTCCAAGGTCTTATAATTTGATTATATGTATTACCGTCGATACAAAATTGTAATAGAAGTAATAAGTTAGTAATGATGCACTATCGTATAATGCTAGTTGGATGAATGTTGGACTAAAGTTGGGGTGCATATTCACCTTGATAGACTGATTGCATTTAGTGTCCATTGCTAAATGGATTAGTTATAAATTCATTCATTCTAGTTGGCCTACTATTGATGTCACTTATGTTTCAACCTTGGCGAAGTTTCGACTGGCTTAATTGATTCTATTTACTGTTGATACGAATGACGCCTTGAAGTAGTAGATGACTACCTTTGCTTTGAATTAAAATAAGGTTGATTTCCTTGCACTCGCACTTATGTCGTTCCATGATGGGTGTAGTATTCCATTTCTCTCACACTGTGGAATTCTTGTGATGCGTGTTGATTCATAAAACTTTATCATCCAGTGATCGTCATTGATGTTTGTTGATTTAGCATATTAGTTTTGGACTTCTTGTGTCGGGCGGGATGTAGACACCTCGATGTTCCTCAGAACAGTCGCCATCCCTGAGACCTTAAATGGTTAAAATCGATGGGAACCTAAGCCTGAGAATTTCTTATGTGTCTTGGAGGTCCTAACCAATTGCAGGGTAGGATGGGAAAGTAGTCAGTCATACTTATTGTCAACTGATCATCGTTAATTGCATGCAGTCACTTGTTGTGCTTCTTATGTCATCTTGTTGTGTTCATCGTGGTTTGCATCTTATTCTTCGTCAGGTGGCGACGTAGAGTTTAATGTACTTATTTCGCTTGTACACGTGCACACACACCTGTAACAAAAAAAAAATTGCACTTCTTATAAGAGGTTTGACAGTGTAACGAGGAGGTTCGTTACATATGGTATCAGAGGAGGTTCGACTCACGACTTGGGATCGCTATGGATTTCATTGACATGATTTGATTATACTGTTGCTAATTGATTTGATTGTGTGCATGCAGGTAATCATGGTTAGAGGATGTCGTGGACGCAGACGATGAGGTGCTAGGGGAGGAGGCGCGACACCTCTAGTAGCATCCACGCCTGAGGGATCTAACAGCCAGGGAGATGAGTAGGTTCTCAAATAGGAGAAGATAGCAGTCGATGACGTAGTTGGGATAATGAGATCTTTTCAGCACATGTCCAACACACTGATCAACTGCTTGGACAGAGATGAGGCTAGGGCGCCAGCACCTGCTGAGGTTTCGTCGCATGCACCGGCCGTTACTGGTAGCATTCATCGTGAACTCGAGAAAGTCAAATTTCCCGAGTTCTTTGGTGCCCCGGACAGTGCAGTTGTCGAGGCATGGTTGGAGAACATGGCGATTTGCTTCACACTTTGCGATTATACCTCGAACATGAAGGTCCGCATGGAGGTGTTTCAACTGAAGGGGAGTGCCCTTCAATGGTGGAAGACGCTCCTACCACAGCTGAACATGGCCATCGAAGATGTGTCATGGGAATTGTTCAAGGAATGGTTCCGAGAGAGGTACCTTTCAGATGAATTCATTGAGAGTCAACTCAATGAGTTCAACGCATTACGACAAGGAGGTCGTACGGTGCCCGAGTACAAGGCATGTTTTATGGAGCTACTCCGGTATGCTCCGCACCTTAACACAAAGAAGCTTAAGGTGAACCGGTTCGTGTTCAGCCTTAAAGGAAGCCTGCGTGTAAAGGTTAGGATTTTGATGCCTCAAACCTTGCATGATGCTGTCCAGAAGGCCCTCATAGCAGAGGAGGAGCTTATCAGTGGGGGTCAGACCAGGACTCCAGCGAGACCAGCAGGGTAGGGTTCATCTGGAACACTGTAGCATCAGACACCAGCGAGACATACGCCAGGATATCGTGGCTTCCAGAGGGGATCCACTTTCACTACACCCCGATGACCGCCGCCTCAGCAACGGACACCTTATCGGGGACCACAATGTCAGTAGCAGCGTCACCCACAGTGACAACAGTTTAGGCATGTTTAGCAGAACAAACCAGGGTTCTAGGCCGGTGGGCTGTCATCTTCTACTTTGGGTACCAGGACTACTGGGCCGAAGAAAGGGTGTTGGATGTGTGGGGAGCCACACTACTAGCGCGACTATCTTGTGGAGAGGACGAGAGTGTATGGATTAGGTAGACCCACTATAGTGGGAGATATGGGCAAGGCCCATCATATTCATGTAGTGGTGAATAACCACTAGGTAGAGCACCAATCGACTGTGCTCGAGATGACAGGTACCATCGCTGACCAGACCGTTAGTTTTTTGATAGATCCTGGTGCTACTGAGAGTTTCATTTTTGGTGCAGCACTAAAAAGGATTAAGGTAAAGGTAGTCCATCAGAATGAGTTTAGCTTCATAGAGATGGCTTCTGGAGCCAAACATAAGGTTGGAGGAAAAGTTACGGGCTGTGCCCTTAACCTGGGAGAGTTTTTCACAAGGACCAACTTGTACATTACGATCTTAGGATCTTACGATGTCGTAATTAGTATGGATTGGTTGGAATCGCGTGAGGAGATACTCAACTGTAAGAAAAAATAATTGATCTTGGTCGATGACGAGGGACAGAGACGTGTGATTGTAGGACGAAACTAGGGAGTTTCCCTGAGGTTCGTCTCTTCCTTACATCTACGGAAGAGTATGCGCAAGGGGTGAAAGCTTTATGTGGACATTGCGCTAAACAAGAAGGGAGTAGCAGAAGGTCTAGAACACCTTCCGGTGGTGAGAGAGTTTGCGGACGTGTTTCTAGAGGAGTTACCTGGGATGACGCCGAAAAGGGAATTAGAGTTTACCATAGACTTGAAACCAGGGACCGAACCGATAGCAATAATGACTTATAGGATGTCGACCCCGGAGTTGCAAGAGTTGAAAATGCAACTAAAGGAGTTGTTGGACCTGGGACTGATATGTCCTAGTGTGTCACCGTGGGCTGCACCTATTATTTTCATACGAAAGAAGGACGGATCATGGAGGCTTTGCATTGACTACCATCAACTAAACAAGGCTACGATCAAGAATCAGTATCCCTTACCAAGAATTGATGATCTGTTCGATCAAATGAAGGGTGCGACGGTGTTCTCCAAGATCAATTTGCGATCTGGATATCATCAGTTACAGATCAAGGAGGATGATGTCCCTAAGATCGCCTTTAAGATGAGATTTGGACATTACGAGTTTACCGTTTTACCGTTTGGACTGACAAACGCCCCAGGAGTATTTATGAGTTTGATGAACAGGGTGTTCCATGAGTACTTGGACAAGTTCGTCCAAGTATTCATTGACGATATTTTGATCTACTCTTGGATGACGGAGGGGCATGACGAGCACTTGCACTTGGTACTACAGTTCCTGCAAGAGCACAAATTGTATGGGAAGTTGTCCAAATGCTCTTTTTATCAATTAAGGATTCACTACTTAGGGCATGTCATCTCTGGCAAAGGTATCGCTGTGGATCCAGCCAAGGTTGAGGCTATTATGGAATGGCTAGTGCCGACGAATGTCACCGAAGTGCATAGCTTTATGGGTTTAGCAAGATACTATCGATGGTTTGTCGAGGGATTTTCGAAGATAGCAAATCTGATCACAGAATTACAGAAGAAAAATAAGAAGTTTGTTTGGACAGAGAAATGCGCGGAAGCATTTCGGAGGCCTAAAGAGTTGTTGACAACATCACTGATACTAAATGTCCCTAACATCAATGCGGACTTATTGGTATGCACAGATGCATCCAAGGAAGGTTTAGGAAGAGTCTTGATGCAAGACGGACGAGTGATTGCTTACATTTCGAGGAAACTGAGAAGGCATGAGGAGAAATACGTGATGCACGATTTGGAGTTATTAGCCATCGTATATGCCTTACAGCTTTGGAGACACTACCTGGTTGGATGAAAATTTGAACTAAAGACTTATCATTGTGGACTACAACACAATTTTACGCAAAGCGACCTGAACGCGCGACAACGACGTTGGTCGGAATTGCTTAGCGAGTATGACTTTGAGATTACTTACATAAAGGGAATGGTGAACCGAGTGGCAGATTCTTTGAGTTAGAGGCCACACATCTTTTCGGTGTTGCCTCTTCAGACGAATCTACAAGAAAAGATTCTAACCTTACAGCGTGACGACGACTGGTACAAGTAGGTCGAGGGATTTATTGGACAAAACACAATGATGGTACCATTATATGAGGTATTTTCTTTTGATAGCGATGGGTTATTGAGGTTTAAAAGTCAAATTTACGTACCGCCAAATGACGAGTTGAGGATGTTGATCCTGAGTGAGGCTCATAGAGTAGTTTACATGGCTCACCCGGGAGTTACGAAGATGAGGGCAGACCTTAAGCCCTTATTCTTTTGGAAGGGAATGAAGGCCGACATAGTCAACTATGTGGCCAGATGTCTAGAGTGTCAGTAGGTGAAGGCTGAACATAGACACCCAGTAGGATTACTTCAACCACATGCCATCCCAGAATTGAAATGGGAGGTTATTTCGATGGATTTTATTGTTGGATTGCCACTGACGACAAGGAGACATGACTCGATGTTTGTGGTAGTGGACACTCTGATGAAGAGTGCTCACTTTATTCCTATGCGTACAACGTATCAGGCACCTGACATAGCAAGAGTTTTCATCAGTGAGATTGTGAGGCTACATGGTGTGCCTAAGAGGATTATATCCGATCGAGGATCGGTGTTTACTGGACGATTTTGGACGAGTTTCCAAGAGGCCTTGGGAACCCAACTTAACTTTAGTACTGCGTATCACCTTGAGACTGACGGGTAGACAGAATGAATGAACCAAACCTTGGGAGACATGTTGTGCATGTACGTTATGGACCAACAAAAGTGTTGGGAAGAATTCTTGCCACTAGTAGAGTTCGCTTACAACAACAGTTACCAGAGCACCATTAAGATGGCGCCTTTCAAGTTTCTTTACGGGCGACCGTGTTGGATGTCCTTGAGTTGGGATCGGCTTGAGGATAGGGTCCTAGTGGGACCATAAGTGATCCAAGAAATGGAAGAGCAAATGTGAAGCATAATACAAAGGATTAAGGAAGCGCAGGATCGACAAAAGAGTTATACCGATGTGCACCGAGTCGACCGTAGTTATGAGGTAGACAATCGAGTATTCTTGTGGGTTAAACCGCATAAGAGTTCGATCAAGTTTGGAAAGGGAGCTAAAATATCTCCTAGGTTCATGGGACCTTTCAAGATTGAGGAGAAAAAGGGGCCCGTGGCCTATCGACTAGCCTTACCTGATTCTTTGAGGCGTATGCACGATGTTTTTCATGTATATGTTTTGAGACATTATATTAGTGATCCTACACATGTTATTGACATGAGTTCCTTGGAGGTATCGGACGAGGGAGCACTCATGACTGAGCCGGTCCGCATCTTAGATCATTGCATTCGAGAGTTACGACGTCGAACGGTAGATCAGGTCAAGGTCCATTGGGATAGTTATAGTCCGCACTCGGTGACCTGGGAGGACGCATATGATATGCACCGACAATTTCCATTTTTGTTTGATAGATAGACTTATGATACTATGATAATTTTATTTCGGCATTTATACTATGAAACTTCGAGATGAATTTTAGACCAAGAGGGGGTGTATGTAACATCCCACTCTGGCGCACTGAGAAAAATTATTCTTTGAGGACACTTTCTCGAAAGTGATCTGGAATTTTATGATAAGAAAACATTTATCCTTGATTATGATGCGATATGATAGATGACATGACGTTTTACTGCTTTGACATGGACAAGTGATATTGACTTGATTTGACTGATTGTGCAGGGTTTTTGACCTTGAGGATGCAGAGGCATCGATGAGACCCCTTGGACTCCGGATCGAGTCAGTTAGTGTGCTTTGGGGTTGATTGTTTACTGTGGTTTTATTATATTTGATTTGATGATGTTCTGATATGATTGTTGATGATGCAGGATGACGATAGCTTGCTGACCAGACTCACATATGGAGTAAAGGCGCCACACATGATTTCCAGAGAGGTTGAGGGAGAGGTGTGGACAACAGCCCTGCCACAGCCTACTAGAACTCCAGCTATGGCTCAAACTGTAGGTTAACGATTACCTAGTTCGAGAGGATCCCTTATTCTGGACAGCGTTAAACCTTGGCCTTCCGTTATTCATTTATCGGATCTCTATTACTCTTAACCATGGTGTTAATTACAACACGTGTTGATGCTCAGGACAACGCTCCCCTGACTGGTCCACGTTTTAATTTCATTTTTATTACAGAGTTTCACTTGGTAGGATTTCAGTGTTGCCAGTTTTCTTCTCATACTTTACCCGTGAGTCACTCCCGCATTCCCTAGGTATCCGGGCATACAGTTGGTGTCTTTCATTCTTTTTTATTATTCTTACCAGACTCGTAACTCATTCAAGCGAGTGGATGTCAAGAATCCTAAATCCTTAGCAGTTATGACAGCCTTTTTGCAACTTAGGTGTGACTGTAGTAGATTTCCTGATGAATTTTAGGGTGGATAGTGGTTAGTTTTAGTCACGGTGGCAGCCTTGATGGTAGCTATGGCAGGTTTTCTAGTTAAGCCCTTACTGTTTTCTTTTCAAAATGATATTAGCATAGTATTAATTCGACGTTGGTACTTAGTGAAAATCTTTGTTTTATTTCAAATTGATCCTGTTTGTAACGGAATTCAGTGAATATCTGTTGACTAAAACTTGACTTGTTTTCATCTCCCATTTGATTATCCTGGTAACGAAACCAAATCTAGTTGATTATCATAATTGACTAATCTATTCTTGGAACCATTTCAAAGAAAAACTCTGAAGGTAAACAAGTTTGTGAATATCAATGTTTCCACTTTTACCATACCTGTAAGGTTGAACTAATGTTTTATAATTTAAACCTTTCTTCATTGATATTATTCAATAACCTATTAAGTCTACATGTAAACTACTTCAATTTTCATTGTTCAAATGGGATAAACAGAATGACGAGATAATATGGTTCATTAAGGCCCTTGCCTTAAAATAGATAACCTGGTTTTTTCTACATCAATGGTTTTATTATTGTCTGTTCATTATTTCTAAATTCTATAATAGTTTCCAAGGTCTTATAATTTGATTATATGTATTACCATCAATACAAAATTGTAATAGAAGTAATAAGTTAGTAATGATGCACTATCGTATAATGCTAGTTGGATGAATGTTGGACTAAAGTTGGGGTGCATATTCACCTTGATAGACTGATTGCATTTAGTCTCCATTGCTAAATGTCTTAGTTATAAATTCAGTCATTCTAGTTGGCCTACTATTGATGTCACTTATGTTTCAACCTTGGCGAAGTTCCGACTGGCTTCATTGATTCTATTTACTATTGATACAAATGACGCCTTGAAGTAGTAGATGACTACCTTTGCTTTGAATTAAAATAAGGTTGATTTCCTTGCGCTCGCACTTATGTCGTTCCATGATGGGTGTAGTATTCCATTTCTCTCGCACTGTGGAATTCTTGTGATGCGTGCCGATTCATAAAACTTTATCGTGCAGTGATCGTCATTGATGTTTGTTGATTTAGAATATTAGTTTTGGACTGCTTGTGTCAGGCGGGATGTAGACACCTCTGTGTTCCTCAGAACATTCGCTAGCATTGAGACCTTAAATGGTTAAAATCGATGGGAACCTAGGCTCTAGCGTTGCTTATGTGTCTTGGAGGTCCTAACCAATTGCAGGGTAGGACGAGTAGGTAGTCAATCTTACTTATTGTCGATTGATCATCGTTAATTGCATGCAGTCACTTGTTGTGCGTCTTATGTCATCTTGTTGTGTCCATCGTGGTTTGCGTATTATTCGTCATCGGGTGGCGACGTAGAGGCGAATGTTCTTATTTCCCTTGTACACGCATGCACACACCTGTAACAATTTTTTTTTTTCACTTGTTATAAGAGGTTTGACGGCGTAAAGAGGAGGTTCATTACATAAATGCTTTCTTAATTATATTCATTTAGATGTGTGGGGTCCATCCCATACAATTATTTTGGAGGATCATCACATTTTGTAACATTTGTAGATGATTACGGTAGAAAGGTGTGTATTTATGCTATAAAGAGAAAAGTTGTTGTGTTTAATGTATTTTAAAATTTTGGAGTTTTGATTGTAAAGAGAATTCACAGGGAAATCAAGTGTTTGAGAATAGATAATGTAGTCTAGTTCATATCCTTTCAATTTGAGAAATACTTCAAGGAATATGGGATCATAAGGAATAAAACCATGGTCAAAACTACTTAACAAAATGGCATGGAAGAACACATGAACATGACTCTTATAGAGAGAGCAAGGAGCCCGCTCAATAACTCCAATTTGCAACAAGAGTTGTGGGTCGAAGAAACAATTACTACTACTTTCTATTTGGTAAACTGGTCACCATCAGTTGTAATAGATTGTAAAATTCCTGAAGAGGTATGGATAGGACACCCTTGTGATTATTAAAATTTGAAAATATTTGGTTGTGAAGCTTATGCCCTTATTCACAAAAATCAATGTTCAAACTTAAACTCCAAATCAAAGAAGTACATTTCTGTTGGTTATGATTATGTAGTTAAGGGATATAGATCGTGGGATCCTACTACACATAAAATCATCAATAGAGGAGATGTTTTCTTTGATGAATCCCCTCTCACAAAATCATATGTTCTAGAAGTTGAAGTGAAATAGGAATAGGTACCACAACATATGTAAATTTAGTTGGAGACTCAACTATCTATAGAGACAAGGAAGAAAGAAGAAGCTTCTAAATAAGAAGATGTGGATTCAAAAAATATACAATAAAATGTGGAAATACCACAAAAAACATCAAGGATATCTACATGGGACAAAAATCCTCCCAAGAGGTATGAATATCGTGTTTCATTTGTTGCATTGATTACTAATGATGGGGAACCTTCTTGTTATCAGGAAGCAATGTATGTTGTTGAAAGTGCCAAATGGAAAATAGAAATGGAAGAAGAAATGGATTCCTTGGAGAAGAAAAAAACATGGTATCTAATAGAAATCACTAAGGAGAGAAGAGTGGTTGGGTGCAATTGGGTATACAAATTGAAGAAGGGTGTTGATGGTAGAATTGAAAGATACAAACTTAGACTTGTCACAAAAGAGTATTCTTAGATGGAGGTATTGTAGAAGAAGTAGGATATATATATTTATTATTCGATGGTTATTAGGGTTACAACCAAGTGTATACATAGACTCAAATGAATATAGTCACGCATTTAGAAAACATATGTGAGTTTACATTAATGTTATAATTAATAATTAATGGACATAATAATATACAATAAGGTATATTACAATCCACCCACTCCTGAAAAGTTGTGTTCCCGAAGCATGGGTAAAAACGAATGCTTGGATCTAAACTCCTCATTGTTTTTTTATCTTATCTTCAAATGTTTTTGTTATTCAATCATTATTAGGGTTACAACCGCATGTATACATACACACAAATGAATATAGTAATGTCTTTAGACAATGTATGTGACTTTACATTAATCGTATATTTAATAATTAATGGAATTTATAATATACAATAAGGTATATTACAAGTCATGATTTCCTGAGAAGTTGCATCCTCAAAGAATGGGTAAAGACGAATGCTCGGATCTAAACTCCTCATTTTTGTCTATATTATCGTCAAAATTTACTCTTGAAATCCTTCTCTCTCCATATCGTTGAGGGACTTGTCTCTATAATGTCAATACATTTATGAAATATTTTATCCTTGTAGGACCAAACAAATTTAATAAAATGCTCCACTTGCTTCAAACTTTCCCGGGCTTGAATTTGTCAAATAACCACCCATTTCCTTGAACTATTTCTTGTACATAGCCATCAACAAATTAATTTCCCCCTCACATATTTCCATTGTAGGAATGCATTGTATAAAATCATTTCCCATGACAAAATAAATAAAGATAAAATCATATACAACCCATTCAAAGTCTATCTAAAATGGGGAGTTTGGTATCCCCAAGTCATAATCTAAGTATTCTTGCAAAGTACTAATATTAAGAAACTGATATGGTTTTTTGGGAATAGGGCCCTCTTGTTCACCCTTCTCATCAAACTCTCCACATTTTCTCTTGGATTTTCCTTTACAATCAACTTCCAGGTGGCCAATGTGGCCACACGAGAAGAATTTTGTTTGTTTCCCAGGTGTGAGGACAACCTCTCTTAGAATTGAAAATTGTACCTCATGAGTTTCCAAATCCAACATAATCAAAATGGCATCCAAAACATATAATAAGTGTCGAGTGTTTGGGTCAAACCTAGGAATATTTCTTTGAAGATGAATATATTCCATTATTTTATACTCTCCTTCCGAAGGAACATTTTCATACGAGACTGTTACCTTTATATTCCACCATCCATGATCATAGTTTAATATGAAATGTATGTAATACTGTAGAGTGATAGATAATGTGTTCGTATTCTGTATCCATGGTGTAATGAAATTAAAATCACATGCTTCAAAATTCTCTTTCAGGGAAATTATTTTTCCTTCTACTTCAAATTCTCTTTTTAACCTTTCCTCTTTATCAATCACATCAACTACATATTTTTATGCCAGGAAGAGTCGAGAGAATTGTTGATTCAACTTTGTTCTTGGTGCAGCACCTTCAATTTACCTATATAAAGATTCATGGGGAACACCATTGCAACTAGACAATTTTATGTAATCAAATGTGCATAGAAATACCTCATCATAAATTGAGGGTAAAGGTTGGTCTTCCAGATGAAAAAAATGATGAATAATTCCATTCATATCGAGATATAAATTATCTAACTCTATGTTATTAGGATTTGGTTTGGTGGTGTCAATGGGTATAGTGATGCCATTGATTTGCATTGCCTTGTCCTCCACAAAATCTACTATCACCATCATAAACTTATCTAACAACCACGGATAAAATGTCAGATARTTTTGTTGGTAACCTCCATATCTTGGAAGAACATGGGATTAAGAATTTCTCACTGCTTGTTGACTTTGATTTCAAACTTGTGTCATGCTATCTTGATATAATTGGGATTTTATTATACCATTTCCATTTTGATTTATTCTTGATGTTTTTTCACTTCTAATATCATTGCAGTTATGATCACCATTATTATTTCTGGGAAGTAAGAGGAGCAAATAGGAGTATTGGGAGGACTCATATTACTATAGTTTCCATCTACATTTTGTGTTAATGTGTTGATTAAGGTTGGTTGTCATTGATGTCAACCCTTGAAGAAAGCCCTGTAGCACAAAGGTTGGGTAATGGACCCAATATTGTTTGATGTAAAGATGACTCATTATTGTCTTATCATATATTGTTAAAGTATTAATACATTAAAAAAATATTGTTAGGCTAATAAATGATACATTAATAAAGTAGTAATCCATTGAGCTTAATGTATTTAATAATACATTATTACATTAMTGTAATGTATAAATTAAAGTACTAATACATTAATCTATAATGTAAMATATTAAACKATTAATAAKGTAATAATATATTAAAATATAAATTRRTTGATTGATACATTAATTTAATGTAATGTATTAATTAATTTATACAATAATACATTATAAATTAATACATTGGTAAAATATTAATACACTAATAAAGTATTATATTAAATATAACAATAAATACATTAAATGCATTAAAAAATACATTGCTAAAGTTTAGTACATTAATAACGTATTAAGATATTAATAAAATAATACATTAATAAATAAGAGATACATTGAAGTTAATGTATTTAGTAAGATAGTATTAAAATATTAATACATTAACAATACATTATTGCATGACCGTAATGTGATGTATAAATTACATTATTAATACATTAAGAATGTAATGTATTACTTTATTGTTACGTTAATACATTATACAAGCTTACACAGAAAAACATTTGATGCAAGGTAAGTGGAGATTAGGGTTTCCGCAGATGGTGAGGGGGTTTGGGATTAGGTTTCCCACAGTGCAATAACCTGTTTCCACCCTATATGGCGAAAATGTAGCAATAACGTGTTTCCACCCTCTCCCCATCTCAGATTGGTTCTCTTTAGATGTGGAGCCTTCTACAATTTTCACTAGCTTTAGTGAGACTCTTTTCCTTTTTTGCAGACTCTTGTCTCTGCCCTGTGTGACACCCTGCAGATGTGGATCCACTATCCACCAGACTTTTCATCCCTTTATGGATGTCATTGTAGACCTGACGTCTGCTGACGATGATGCTCTCTGGGAAAATGATAGCTTCTTCTTGACGGATGACACATACAAGATATTGTATGATTGTATGTGTCATCCCCTACCCGACCACCTTTCGCTGTCCTCTCCTTTACAGTTCCCGCCAAAGATGGCTTCAGATCAACCATTAGATCAAACCTATTTTTGTGTTGGGAAGCCACCTTCCCTCGATCATGTGCTCTACCAGCAGCCTCGGGAGACTTCAACTGATCATCAACCTTGGGAGACTCCATCTTTACTCTCATGTCTGAGTTGTCTTCCTCACTCTGCTTTTGTGGCTCCCTTAACATTTTCTTCCCTTGACCATGTTTCCACAGTTCACTCCCACTGCTCTTTGAATGTCCATGGTGGTGCTGGACATAACATATCCTCTAGATCGAAAGCTCGTGCAAACCGAAAACAAAAGTGTTGGAAGGTCAGAAAGCCTCCCTCCTCTTGTTCTCTTGGAAAAGAAATTTCCATGGATCGAGTTTCCATCCTATCAAAGAGGGATCTCGTTGGTAAGTTATTTTATGGTAAGGTGCCTAAAGCACGTTTATCGGTCTGGATACAAGATTTTTGGAAACTAGTGCTTGGATACTGTTCGAGGGTCAGTGTTGTTTCCAACCACTGGTTTATTTTTCATTTCATGTCAGAAGAAGATCTACTGAAGATTTTAAGCTCCCCATGGATCCTAAATAGGGGATTCCTCATGCTCAAGATGGGCTCCTAGTTTCATCCCTTTTTTGAATCTTTTAGCAAAAGATTCATGTGGATGCTCTTATTGGATTTTTTGATTGAACTTTGGTCCAAACTAGTCTTTGAAGCGGTTGCAAATTCAGTTGGAAAGTTTTTTTTTTAATGAACACTCTCTTTGTTGGGTGAACAAACGGGTAGCGTGGGTTTTAGTTGAGATGGACCTCGACTGTGGCCTCCTAGATTATGTCACTATCAATTTAGGGGTCTAATCTTTCTATCAACCCCTATATTTTTGTAGGGATCATTTTCGATGTCACCTTTGCTGGTAGACAGGTCATGTCAAGACCTTTTGTTCATTGGATAAGTCTACGACTCCTTGGACAACGATGGATCAGATTGGTAAAATAATTCGCCAGACTTTGGATTGCGACTCCTTCCTCGATAATATGTAGGTTTTTTTTCCATAATTATTCCATAAAATATCTGCTGAAGAATTTAGTTATATAGAAAATAATAAAATGTGGGTCATAGAGATCTTTGAATATTTTTGGAAGCTCCTTTTAAACAAACTAGATGTTTTGGTACTTCGTCCTAATTTCCACATTACAGTCCCTGTTATCCGCGACTAAGCTCCTCTTTCTTTAGTCCCTGTAGAGTCCCCTAACCAGGTTAAATGATCTTGGACTCTTCTCCCTCACCTTGAAAACAGTCTCCCTGAAATCTTCCCCTCTTGTGATCCTATTTCATTGATTTCTTCTCCTTCCTTACTTGTTGAAGTCCCCCCCCTTAAAACCCTTCCCATTTCTTCAAACCCTCCACATAACCCCTCCCCTCCCACTATTTTTAAGTCTCCTTCGACTCTTTTTATCAAGCCTTTATCCCATTTCCCTCTCCCTGTTACCAATTCAACTACACCCCTCCCTATCGACCGTTCTAATGTAATTATTCGGAAATCCCATCTTCGACCCCCTAAAAAGCCTCCCGGATCTACAGAAAGTGGCATTTTTATTTTTTCTAACACTGAAACTCCCACTTCCCTTCCCCTCTCCCTTTCTTTAGACCACACCTGTTCCACGTCCTCAACCCTTAGAGCAAGCCAACTGTTTCATGGAGTTTCTTAATGATTATTTTTTCTCTGAATCTCTGTGGGTTTGGGAGCCCCATCAAACTTGCCTCCATAAAGATTACTACAACAGATCAAACTTGACATTGCTTTCCTTCAAGAAAAATTGGTTGAGGGTGATAAGGAAAAATCTCTCTTTCTTCAATGTCTACCACACTGGAATGCAGTTGCTCTAGATTCACATGGTCGCTCTGGAAGACTCCTTTCTAGTTGGAACCCAACTTATGTTGAGTTTTGTGCTTTTGGAACAATTTCAGGTTTATTCTTGGAAGGTAGATTAAAGCACTCAAAGGATACTATTAAGCTTCTAAATTGTTATGCTCCGTACAAAGACAGAGAGCCATTTTGGCAACAAATATCTCATTTTGGATTATTGCGTGAATAAAATCTTATAATCGGAGGTGAGATAAACTTCACCTTATCCTCCAGAGAAGTGTGGGGGAATCTAGGGCATATTGACCCTTTGGTCGATTTATTTTCAAATATCCAACTTAGCTTGGGCTTAGTAGAATTCCAACCATTCGTCCTATCTCCAACCTGACAGAATGGTAGATCCAGTTCTTCGGGTATTTCTAAAATATTGGACCATTTCCTCTTAGACTCCAAGATACTTGATAAACACCTCAATTTTCATAATTGGGTTGTTTCTTCAACTATTCATATCACAATCCG
>ML826620.1:71555-84547 GCA_009831015.1 Picea engelmannii
TAATGGCCTAAAGCCGACATAATTAAAATAACATTACTAATATAAATTACAACTAATGGCCTAAAGCCGACATAAATAAAATAGCATTACTAATCTAATATGCCCCAATTAAGGGGTAATGAGCCAACATTAGGGCTTAACATTTGGGCTATAGACAGGTCCTTCAAAGATCATGAGTCATGCAGGGACAAACTCTTTCAACCTAGGGACAATGGACGGAGAAGCTCTGAAGTTACCAGTAAATGCTTTGCACATCAAGCATTACTACCCGCCAGCAGCATGAGAGGTAAGTAGGCATTTGCATTCATTGTATATACCATTTGCATTTCATGCTAGAATAGTTTGTATTCACATTTGTATATATGCTTGCTTTCGCTTTTGTAATATATATGAGCTGGGGGTGATATCACCACCCCAAATGATTGCTAAACAGTCTTATGTTGAGATCATGCAGGTCACAGGTTATGCCAGAGATGTTGAGGTTCTCATGCACTCTATGGTGAGCACATATCCCCGAGTTGGAGCCAGATGTTATCCCCCAGTTTAGGGATAACTAAGGAGACAATGTCTCGAGGCCCACAAGTCCTAGACATGGAGTACCGAGAGCCAAATCGACTTGAGCATGGCTCTGGAGGGCCCATCTTTTCATTCTTCAGCGCCTCCACTTTTTCAACAACAGCTACATCCGTCACCTCGGCCTGGTCCTGTAGCAGAGATGGGTCTTTCTCCATGAGGTAATGAGTTCGGGTATCATGGTATGTGTCACTCTGATCCTTAAAACATTTGAATATGTGAATTCAATTCTTTTTTCTTCTAACGGGTGCTTGGATCTTATACCTCTCCACTTGACCATATCTGGGGAAATGACAGGATGCCCTAGTAAGTTGGTACCTATAGGGTTTGAGTTACCACTGGAGGGATTCAGGAGAATCCATCGTCTGCTCCCACCATACTTACCACTTTCCATCTTTCTCTCGCTCATCCATCCCATTACACTGGTTCGAGCATTGTGTTGGCCAAATATTTAAGGGTTGTACCTTACCTTGTGGGAAGAAGGGGCTAAAGGCCCAGAGGGTAAAAGTAGCTGGCAAAAGATAGAAGCCAAAGAATGAAACCTTGAGATGTTTCGCCGAGGGATCCCCGGGAAAGTAGTAAAAAGCTTCTCAGCAAGAAACAGAGGGACCTATAAAAATAATAAAACAAGACCTAGTTAGAGGATAGGGGGTCTCATCACGAGCCAGCCTATTAGGTCCATGGGCATGTAGCGGTATGACACTACCAGCAGCTGGTCACCATGCCAGGGTAGTGGCTCTTGGTGGCATAGGCAAGGGAAAGGGGGTCTCATCACGAGCCAACCTTCTCATTTCCATGAAATGCTTGTGGGTAACATTGCCACCACTGGTGACCACGCCAGGGCAGTGTCCCCTAACTAGCTTCTTGAAAGAAAAAGAAATAAGAATAAAGAAAAAAGGCATGAATGGGCTTGGAAACATTTGCATCCATGACAGGTGCAGCTCACCCTCTACAGAGGCACCCACAGGTAAGCCATACATTCCCCTGCTATCATTGCACCCCTTGCCCAGGCATCCCTTACCACCTCATCCACTCACATGGATTAGGTTAGATTTCTCCCGGAAACATCCCACATCCAGTGAGCATTAGCTCAATAGGACGTCCTAGCGTTTCCTCCAAACTTGGCTTGTAGATTAGTATAATGTCTTTGAGCACTTGTCCGGGTAAAGGGGGTTTTATGCACATGTTTAAATAACTTGATGATTAGATGTGATTGACATTGCTATGATCCTTGTGACTTATGAGCCTGTGGAGGGCGTATTTGTTGATGTTACAGGTCCACACCTGATGGACAGGTACACATGGGGAGATGATTAGTTCAGACCTCCATGGGGCTGAATGCCCACTAGATGGATGCTGAGACCCCAACAGGGGGCAGAGACAGAGCAGAGGATTGCATTGGAGAGAGAGGAGGACGTTCCACTAGAGGCAACCTGGCAAGCCTAGACCCAGGGGGGTTGTGCCCTTTCCACCATGACGTAGGCCTTGGAAGGCCCATGACGCAGGCCTTGGAAGGCCCATGACGTCATCTAGTGCTTTGGGAGGTTTTGGAGATAGTTGTGTGCCAATGTGGCACGTGTGGCAGGTTCCTGAGGCCCAAGGAGGCCTAATGTTTTACTCCAGGAGGCCAGCGCTGCCCTAAAAGGGCCTAATGTCACCCTAAAAGGGCATGACATCATTATTTATGCATGATTTAAGGTTTTAATTGCGACATTTAATGTAAAACAATATTTTTGACGTAAACTGGCCATGTCGGCCTTTTTTGACCTAAAGTGAAATTAAAGGTCAATGCTATTGTATAAATAAAGAGTTAAAACTCTCATTATTTCATCATCTTTCACTCACACTTGTGTGAGGTCTGAAATTTGCGGCCCTCATTAGGGTTTTTTGGACTGAAATTTAGTGTGCACTTGTTGGATGAGGGCTATTTTTGGTGAATTTGGCATTTTTCTTGGTGGAAAGTCTACAACTAGGGTTTTGCTTGATGATGCTTTGTGAATGTGAGTAAAATTCTGCAATCCGTCTCTTACTTGAATGGTTATGGTGTTTTACTTTTCATTTTGTTAATATTTATGAAATTGCTAGCCTAAACCCTAGGGATCAAGCACATGTTATTGTCCTTGTTCTAATTTGCTATCCACCTACTAGATTGCGCCAAGGAGCCGTTTTATTGAAGCCATTGCTAGGGCCTTTCCATTGCAACACCCTAGTCTTTGTTACTTCATCCTAGCCGATTTTACTTTATCATTGAGTTAAAGAAGGAGGAGTACCTACTAAGGCCCAGGGTTACCTACACCTTAGTAGTTGTTTTCCCCTAGGGTTTGGTGGTTGAAGCCTTGGCTTACCAACACTTCATCCATCAACTCCTCTTGTCTTTGGCTCTTTTAATATCATCTTGCTCCTTCAATTCTTGCAGCGACTTCTTGACTCCATTTTGCCTTATGAAAGCACTAGTCTAAGATCTCTCCCTTGAGTGTTTTGATCACAACCTTCAAACATCCAAATCTTTGAACAAACTACTAACATCTTCTAACCCTAGATTAGATTGATCTACTAACCTTATTGCTGCTACTATTCAATTAAGTTACAGCCATATTTTGCAACATTTAAAGCTTCTCTAAGCGATTGAAAAGATTGACTAATGCATAGCCTTATTTGCTTCTGATGAATGTTGGTGTTATGACATTGATGATTAATCATTCCTGCTCATCTTGAAGCTTTTCTAAGGCATTAATTATGAAGTATTGTCTTGTGATTATTGCTGCTATACATATTTGTTTACTTCATCAATATATTAGTCAATTGCTTTTATTGAGAAAGTCTCTGGTTATATGAAGTACTAACCGCAAGTGCTCTTGCGAATATAGTTTTATGTTGCTTTGTTCCGAGAAGGTACACTTATGGTTTATTATCTCTTTATTGGTTTTGTAACCGGTTACCGGACTTTCTGATCGGTGGTGACTTGTGAGAGGGAACCTTTTACTTGGCCTTTATCCTTTGCCTTCTCAAAATCCCAGGTCACCGGGGACATCTCCTCTGGGCCTACCACCCTAAATAGAAAGAGACATCCTATTGAGGTGACAGTGATAGGATAGTCTCCCGTTACACCAATTTGTCTTCATTTGCCTTTCCATTCCATCAAAGTACAAATTGCGTGATAATAGGTGAGCACTCTATTTTGTAGATGTTGGATTCTCGTATGCTCTCCTTCCCAAAGTGAAGATCAAACACACGTCCCCATGTGGAGCCATATGTTGACCATCTATTCAACTAGGGGGTCAACTCCATGTACCATGATTATATGCACCATCATGTGCTACAACGTCAGAGACTTACTGGTTCTACAAGGTAGTTTTGGACTTCAACACTTCATTTTGTAATGGAATTTCCGCTCCCCTGGGTGGGATAATAATGTAATGGATCTACATGGATCATAGTTAGGTCAGTTTCCTTAGGACTTCATCATTAGAGGAGTCCCTTTCATTGAGTGTTTTTTTCCTCAAGTTATTAATTTGGCCTAACCAGTCTTGTTTATTTACCTTGAGTTTTTCACTCCCACAAATAATTCCTCCAAAGTGGTGAAAGGCGTTCTAATGGTCTATTCCTCTGGTAGCTAGTGTCTAGGAGTGTTTTAAATGACCATGTAATACATCTTTGAAAGTTTTGCGGAATTTCGTCGAGTCTAGATAGTTTTTTTTTAATTTATTAAAATTGCCTAAGTTGGGTAATTTTAATTAAATTTTGATGAAAAATGTAAAAACTAGGTCCTTGGGCTTTTGATAGGGGTATTTGTGCTCAAAAGAAATGGAATGAGACCCCCTACACCCTTGGACCAAGTGAAAAATTTTCTATGTGTTTGTCCATGAGGAGTCTTAGTCAGTCCAAAACAACAATTTAATTGCTAGTCTTGACATAGTCAAAATGTCAAATTTTGTAATTTCGAGTTAAATGGTTAGAGAGAAAGTGGAAGAGCTTACCCAAACCCATACCTAAGCCATCCTAACCCCTTTCCTAACCTTTTACACCCCCTCACTTAGAATTCACTTCATACCACTCACTCCCCTAGGGAAGTTGTGCCCCCCTTGATGAGCATGTTGTCCCAACACATGAAATAATTAAGGAAACACCCCCTAACTCCTAGTGCTCCCTCCTAATGTCTAAACTAGAGTATTGGGTGAGCTAAAAGGTGTTTCCCCTTCCCCCTTTCTCATCCCTCATCCCCACTCATTACCAAAACCCTAAACCACCTCCTAAACCCTAAAGTTGCGCCCCCCTCTTGAGATGATCACTCTTACTCATGTGTTGACACTTGGAAAGCATCCAAGAGGGGTAACTTTGCCTTACCAAGTATAAATAAAGGTGCTCTCTCCCTTATTTCTGATCTTCTCTCAGTGTATTGTTATTATGCTCAAATCTCTCCCATTCTCTCTCTCTCCCATATTGCTCTCTTATTTCTCAAGCTTGAAGCAAGTATTTGCTCAATCTTGCTCATAATAGAAGAAACTTTGGAGGAACCACTTGCATTTGGAGTATTCTTGATGTGTGGTTGTGGAGCTTATTTAGGTAACTTGTATTTGGCATTGTTTGAGTTCTTAGTTGCTAGATTAGAGTAGGAGATCCAAACAAAGTACTTTGCTTGGATAGATCTAGAGTAGTATTGCTCTAAATCTTAGTAGTGTAGTATCCTTCCTTCTTCAAAGTATTTTGTTGATGTTTAGGGATCTACTTACCTCTTTCTTGGTCTTGTAGCTTTTCTCACTTGTTTGTTGGTTGCTTAAGGGTTAAGGAGGAACAACTTCAGATTTGGAAGTTGTTCATTTAACCCAATTTTATTTCCTTCATAGTTTCGGTTTTGTTTTTCTTATGTAATTTTTGAGTATATGGGTAGTTTTATATGCTGAAGTAGATCAAAATCAACTACAAATATTGCCATATTTCATCTTATATTGCTGTTTTAACTTAACATAAATTTTCTGCAGGGATTTTTGTTGTTTTTCTGCAGTTTTCTAGCAAGTTTTACTTGTTGGTTTTTGTAGGTCAGTGACAGAAAACGAGGAGGAACAACCCTCTTGGGGCCTTAAAACATCAACTACAGCCTCCTATGTTGGGGTGCCTACACCCCCAACACTTCTCTCTTCTATTATCTTTGTAAGTAAGCCCCCAAAGAGTAACCAAGGGTTTGCACTTCTCCTAAAATCAATTTTCTGCAAGTTTTCTAGTTTATTTGCCTACACCTAGGAAAGTGCTTGGCCCTGCCAACCTTCCTAAATCGTAAGGCTTTACTTGCTGCATTTTATTTTCTGTTATTAGTTAGTTTCTTTCCAACCCACTTTGGCACAACAAAGGAAGGCTTGCCTCCACCTTGTGCCATTGTTTGAGGTTTGCTCAACTTAGTTTTATTTCAAGCATTTCTTTATTTACTTGTTTACCTATACCTTGGAGTGTGATTGGATTTTCCAACCCCCAAAATCTTAAGGCTAGACTAGTGTGGTTGTTTCATTTATGCTCAATAATGGTTTATGTTATGTTATGAAACAATCATATGTTAATGTAGGTCCATGGAGGCATAATAAGTTTATATTGCTCATTTAGTTTTTCTTTTTCCTTGCAAGCTACATTTCATTCAAGTACTTTGCTTTCAAGTTCTTTTTTTTTACAAGTACTTTCTTCTAATGTCTTGCAATCTCATGGGCATGGTGTAACTTCATGGTTTAAGGCAAACTCAACTCTCATTTTTTTGCAAGTTTTATTTCAAGTACTTCATGCTATTTCAAGTTACACATTTTCGTTAAGTACTTCCTTTTTTACTTGCAAGCATTCTCTTTTACATTCAAGCACTTGACATTTAGCAAGCACGTCTTGCTCAACACACAACTAACTTAATCCACCATAGTTTCATAGGGCTTAAAATTAACTAGTTTTAATAAGTCACTCACTACTGACCCAACTTTGCCATCTAAACGAGAATTGTAAGGAAGCAACAAGAGGTGCTAGATCGGGGACGATCTCAAGGCGCTTGGCGTCCTTCTTGGGAGTACTTATTTTCTTGGGTTGACCTGTGGAGCTAGGGTGGGGCTTTGTTTGCCTCACTTATTGAGCACCCAACAACTATCGGGGGGAGTTTTGGGGTTGTCACGTAGTCTAGGATTCATTCTCTAATTTGACAACTTAATAATCCTAACTAATCCACTACAACCTTGGGTCACTTTTCATTTATATATCTTTTATAGTTAACACTTAAGTAATCTTGCAAGCACTCTACTTTCCATTTACTTTCATGCAAGCTTATTTCAGTTTTGTGGATGTTAACTAAGTGATTTAGAGTTGTGCCCTTGCCCTTGGAGGCTTCTTTTGAGCATTTCAATTTTCAGTTTTAAGTTGTGTTGGTTTATTGGATTAACTCCTTGAAGTTGCGCATCCTTTGGAGGCAACCTCATTGTTTGGGTTTGTGTTRTGTACTTGTGTATGCCATTGAAACATCCCCTTAGAGTTGCGCATCTTGTGGAGGCACTCTATGTTTGGGTTTGCAGGCTTGATGTGTTGATGTGATCTTTTCCTTTGAGAAATCTTTATTTCCMTGCACAATCAAGTAATCAAGTTAGTGTTTGTTTCTTTTCTTGTCCATAAGTGTACAATTGTTGTATGTTTAGCATTCTTAGATTTGTAGATAATTGTTATCTCTTTTAGTTGTATCTAGCTCTAATTTCATTCTTTTGTAATCTTGTTGTAACTCTTTGTAAAG
Source organism: Picea engelmannii (assembly GCA_009831015.1). Lineage (NCBI taxonomy): Eukaryota > Viridiplantae > Streptophyta > Pinopsida > Pinales > Pinaceae > Picea > Picea engelmannii. The sequence goes on from ML826620.1 coordinate 78,871, forward strand.
TCTAATCTCCTTTAACTTTAGTTGACCCCTTGCCCAACCTTAGGCACTAGTCTTCAGTTGTCTTAGGAAAAGGGCTTGCCTTTCCATTTGAACAGTTGCACTTTGCATTGTTTTCCTCTCATATAGGCTAGATTCCCCCAAACCGTTAACTAATTAAAACCAACTCTTAGAAATTAACTTCTTAACTTCACATAGTAACTAGGGTCTACCCCCCTTGGCTTCCCTAGGAGTAAGCCTAGATGGAAGAGGTTCAAGTTGAGGTGACAATGGGCTTTGAACCTAGGCATTGTGCCTCCAAGGACACACTAAGTGAGTTGGACTTAGCTCACGTTTGCAAGTGTGTATAAGGACGACAATAAACCCCTCAGCATAGACTAGCATGCCTAACCCAAGGGGATTTGAATTGGGCACCTGCTGTGTCATGTCCCCATTTTTGGATTCCCTTATTATGCAGTTAGAGTCACTTGAGGAGGCTTGACTCAGCTAAGTCAAAGGGGTGAGACTATGTCATCAGTGAGCACGAAGGGTTTGGATGATTTTTATGGGGCCCAACTTAGTTTATTTACCATTATTCATCATTAGGATCATTTCCTCATTGCTTGTTCTCGGTTCCGTTGCATTTCGACAATTTTCGTAAAACGGGGTTATTAATGGGCATATTTTAATCAATTACACTAAAGGTGCTATTTGGAGCTTGTTTATTGGATAAATACCTTAGTGTAATAGCTTGTTAGAACTGAGGTGAAAATATCTACAAGATGGGATGATGAAAAACGACTTTCAATGGATGGAGAAATCATAAAGGTGAATTAATTACTTTTTGGAGTAAAAAGGTTCATTAAATTAATAAAGTGATTTTATGAGAAAATATTAAAGATGAATTAAAAGTCACTTGAAGGGAAAAAGGTGAAAAGGGGTATAAAAGATAGATAGGGGATCATATTCTCTCATTATTGCAGATTGTGAATTGAAAATTAGAACCCAGAGAGGAGTCGGGCGACTTCCTTCTTGTTTGGTGGCTTTTTGGATGAAACCATCGCCATTGACAGAGTTCGTTGTTGAAATATACACCCTAGTACGTCGGGAGGAACACACAGGTTCTTCATCGAGCTGCAGGATCAGATTATATCAGTAGAGAAGTAAAGTATCAACTAGGGCGCAAATTTGCCGATTGCAGCATGAGGTTTTTGGGAAGGATTTATCAGTGTTCTGGGTCGCTAGGCCCAACTAGACCGGAAGATCCAAATTCCTTCCGACCCATTTGAGAGGAGACTAGGGCTCTTCTAGTGAGATAGATCTCACACTTTTTCGACAGGGAAATCTCTCAGATCGTGCCAGTTTGTCAGTTGCAGTGTGTGGAGGTCTGGACATCCATCTGGAGTTCCTACTGAGTAGCAGTGAGCCAGTGTTTCATCTCAAAGGTTGGGAGAGTGTGCTAGGTAGTAGGGCGACCCATATGAGATAGATATCAGCTAGTTCCGACAAGTATAACCACTAGAGCGAGTTATCCAGTTTTCTGCAGCAATTTGGCAACATATTTTTTGTTGCATGCAGCGCTGCATTTCGTGCATGCAGCGGATCTTCATTGCAGCTACAAGATCCATCTACTTATCGGTATTTATCAGTATTTTGTTTGTATTCTAGTTAAGATCCTCATCTATATAGATCTAGCTGAAGAGATTTGTTGAGTTTCTGCATTTTGTCGTGTATTGTCCATTATATTACTAAATAAAATTGTTTAGTTGGTTATAGTCCCAAATCTATTTGCGTGCACTATATGTAAACCTTAAAACATAGCAAAATGCATCCAGAAACCTTTGAAACTCAACCAGAACCCCCAACGCATCAGATCTATAGCCGAAACCCCAAATATTAGCAGTTTATATCAAGATCTGGGATCCAGGATATTACATACTGGCACGGAACTAGCCAAATGCTCAGCAACATTGGTGACAATTGATTGAGCTGATCCCTTGGGCTAATAGAGAAGCTACTCTGTCCCATGTATTTTTGAGCTTGATAATTAGGGATTTATCCTGTGTGAACCATGCCTCATCTGTTGTAATGTTGTTTTACTTATGGGTATTTTGAAGAAAGTTATTTGGTGAGGCCTCTGACCCTTAAGTTCGCTAAATCTCCCTCATGTCTCTTTTTCAAATTTGGCATGAGTTTTTGTGTCCATGACTGGGGCTGGCTTTGTGTGTTACCATGAATTACTTTGGTCCGCATATTCTCTGGGTTCACACTTTCAACACTAGCTGAAGACATGTAATCACATGAATTAAATACAAAGCCAGGAATTCTAAGGGATTCATTAGGCATATCTTTTAGAACTGTTATCAAACAGCTACAGCTTCTGAAACAAAACTACAATAATGAACTACTAAATTTAGCAACTAATGGAGAAAACTTTTGTATCACAAGAGTAATTTTTATCCCAAACCTAGACAACATTTATTTTATGTATTCTTCTCAACTAACATCAGTATGATAAAATATCTTTTTTCTGTATAGCAAGTTTATCTGCCAATAACATTGGCCAAGAAAATAAAGTTTTTTTGGTTTAAATTCTTGATTGTTCACTCTCTTCTCATACAATTGTGAATGCTAGCACAAGAAAGATCTGTCCTTTTTTTTGGCTCTGTTTTCAATATGGTCTTCTCTTTTAACTTCCGTTTTGCCTTGTTCAAATCTCTTGACTGACTTGTTTTATGTTTGGTTAACACTCTATACAAGTGATGACTACTATTAGATTACAATTTTACTTATTTAGTCATAGAAATTTGCAATAAATCTTTATTAGAATTTTCTTTTTAGAAGCTAGGATAATATGGTGTCACTTGTACAAGGCATGGGATAATGTTTTTAAAGGACTAGTGATAATCTGAGTTTGATTTTTCCTTTTATCACTGGAAACAGTTCGCTTTCCTCATATGCATGTCTAAATCTTCCACTCATACTGCTTTATTGGTATTGTTCCTTTCAGCTACCAAAACTTTTTCACATAAAGGAATTGTACTATTTTCATGATCTGATTGATACACTACTTGACTGGGGTTACGAAAAGGGGGTCACATTATTTGGCTATGGCTTTGATTTTCGGCAAAGCAACAGGTAACCAGTTACTAGTTGAGCCTTTTGAGATGGTTGGAATGCTTGTAGAAAGGAACTTCAGATTTCTTTTAAAGTAGAAGGAATATCAATGTAATTCCTACCTATGATGATGTTTTTCTAGTCACGTAATTAAGATGCTATTCCTTAGTCTTGATAAGCAGTTACCATTTTTATTATGATTTTAAATTTTGATAGACGAGAGATTTTTCGTGCTGGTGTGTTAATTAGAATTACAAAATCAATGGATGGATTAAAAGAAAAACTAGAGGCAGCTTACAAGGCTTCTGGTGGAAAGAAAGTGAACATAGTTTCTCATTCGATGGGTGGATTGCTCGTCAAGTGTTTTCTTTCACTGCATCCAGATGTAAGTTCCTGTTTGTTAATGCACATTAAGGTTCTTCGTGAATCCCCTACATTACTTATGATTGTCTGTGTTTTATTTACTTTAGGGCTTCAACCATGTTTAGTGCTGGCTCAGGCAAATCATTAGGCTTTTCTTGTGTAATTATGCAGATATTTGAGAACTATGTAAGCACATGGGTGTGCATTGCTAGTCCTTTCCAAGGTAAATGTGTATCTACTGGTAAGGATAATTCTTTCTGTTCCCGAGTATGAAGTTCAGGAGTTATTGATGAATATTTGCCACTTGCATTGTTTGCAGGTTGTCCAGGTTTCATTAATGATTGTCTTTTGACCGGTATGCAATTTGTTTATGGATTAGAGAACTACTTGTTTATATCTCGTTGGACCATGCATCAACTGGTACTGTTGACATTTCAAACCTCTGTATTCTCTTTTTCATGTTTGTAATTAATCTGCATTTTGCTTCAATGTTCAACAAGGCTTCTCTTCAGAAAGGGCATGGGAAATCTGTAGTTTTGGACGTAAGACCCTTGCAAATGTACATTTTCTAAATGAGTATTATATGCATATCTTTAATCCGTTAAAAAAATTGCATACATCCTTTTATTAATATATGAAAACACAAAAAAGTGGTTCTGAAACGATTCTATTTCAGGATCATAAGCATGTATCATTAAAGGACTCTTACGCACATTAAATAACAAGGCCTTACTCAAAAATATGATGGAATAGATATGTTAGTCTTTCAAATTTACTCATCTGGAATCAATTTAGAGGATCACTTGATTATTGGTCTTATGTGAGAGCTTCATCGAAATTGCAATGGCATGAGGAAATGATGCTGGAAGGCTTTCCAAAAATCCTTGTATTGTTTGCAATATGCATGTTTCTTAACTATGAACTTATAAAATGGCTGTTGATAAAATGGCTGTTGATACTATGGTTATTGCATATTCTCTTATCTGAAGAGCACAAATGAGTGGATAACCAAGAGTGCATGAGTGAGAACTCGATGAATGCCCAAAAGGTTATGGTTGTGAAGTGCTGATATGAGTATAGTTACCAACAATTCAAATGCTCACACACATGAGAACATAAAAGAAAAAGTATGCAAGTATTAGAGGGTGACCAAGTTGGACCATGTCTCCAATAAAATACAATAAAATGGGTAAGTGATCAATTTAGAGTTTGCAGGAATCTAAGTATCTGGGCATCATCATCAAAAAGCTGCCAATGTTCTAGGTTATCAGAAGGAGAAGAAATGAACAACAATGCTTAAAAATTGAAGGAGGTCGAGAAATAGCTACCAATCCCTTTGGGGGGTCTTTGAGTGTTGTGTGGATGCCTTTGGGTAGCCAAAACCCCTCTCAACCAAATCTGAACCTGAAAAAACCAGCAAGGTATCCTTGCTGGAAATGCTACACACAACCAAAAGAGTGAAGAAAAACTTTTGCCTTTTTAGGGCAAAATTTTTTCTTAAGAAAAATTTATAATATTTGATAAAAATGACCTATCTTTCTAAGTTAAACTAGATGAGATATGTATGGAAATGAACAACCATATATAAGAATGAGCAATAGATAGAGAAATAGGGGAGTTTATGAGAGTCTCAATGAAAGACTTTTCCTTAAGGCATCCCAAATGAAACCCTTGAAGTCAACTTGCAAGATCTAACAGAATGGCATGCATACAATAGATAAAATGGATGGTTAAGCTAACAAGATGAAATACTTGCACCTTATCTAGCTAACCAACATATATAGATCTACAAGACTACTCTTTGCAAGATCTAAGCAAATAAAATACTTTACCTAAGATCTACCTATTCATCCACAATATTAAACCAAAACAATGTTACCTCATGTGTTGTAAGAACCAAAACACTTGTAGCTCTTCCCAAAATCATCCAAAGTTTCTCCTTTATTATTACTCAAAAAAGTGGATCTTGGAGAAATACTTGCTCCAAAACCCTAAGAGCCAAAGAATGGAAATGATGGAACAATAAAAGAGAGAGAGAGAGTGAGAAATCAAGTAGCATAACATTAGCTCAAGATATGGTGCATTGGGAGTGAGGAAAGGGATCTATTTATACTTGGAGAGACAAACCTACCTCTCTTGGATCAATGCCAAGTGTCCACCACCAAGCACAAGATGAGATCCCAAGGCTAGGGCACACCATCTAGAGTTTAGATCATAGATC
>ML826620.1:85403-95466 GCA_009831015.1 Picea engelmannii
GTTCACCACTTTGGAGGAATTATTGCAAGTGTGAGGGAAAAACTCAAGGGAAATCAATAAGGCTGAAAAGCCCAATTGATAACCTGAGGATAAAAAACCCTCGGTGAAATGAACTCTCCCAGTGAACCGATCCCAAGGTAACTAACCTAGACATGATCCATGCAGACCTATTACATTATTGACCCACGCAGGGGTGCAAAAATTCCAGTTACAAAAAGAAGTGTTGGGGCCAAACATGCCCTGTAGAACCTAATTTTTTCGACAAATGAGAATCTGATGATGCATCTCTTCATGGAACATGGATTTTACCACCTATGTTGGAGAGACAGTCAACACACCCCTATACAATATCCCCAAGGACCAAATTTTTACATTTTACATAAAAAATAATTAAAATTTCTAATTAATGAATTTTTTTAATAATTAAACAAAAACCTATCAAAACTTAACGGAATTCTGCAAGACTCTAGGAGATGTCTAGCATGGTCATTTACAACATTCATAAACCTTAGTCACCCCTTGGGCTCGATCATTAGAACACCTTTAACCACTTTGGAGGGTTTTGTGAGTGAAAATTCAAGGATAATTAAAATTGCCTAGTAGGCAAGATTAATTACTTGAGGAAAAAAAACACTCGATGAAAGGACTTCCATAATGATAAATTCATAGGAAACTAACTAAAAATTAACTCATGCTAATATATTACATTATTATCCCACACAGGGGAGCGGACATTCCGAGTACATAAAAAGACGTGATGGGGCAAAATTTGCCTTGTTGAGCCATAAGTCTTTAAAATATGTTGTACCACAAGGTACATATCTTCATGGTACATGACGTTGGCCCCTAGTTGAAATAGGTGGTCAATAATCCCTTCTAAAGGTCTAATGTTGTGAGGAAAATCTTCCACCAAGGCATTGAATCTTGTGTTGAGTTCTCTTATAGGCTCTTGTGTTTCGTGATTTTTTCCAATTGAGAGAAGAGCAAGACCTCATCCTTTTCAACCCCCCATTTTCTTAGGAAAGTCTTCTCGAGTTCTTCCCACGTCTTTATACTTTTACTTGGAAGGCTATTATACCAAGCTTTAGCATCCCCTACCAACGGGGCAGATAAAAGTTTCATGACTACATCTTGTTGTTGGAGGTTACGTCATGAAATCTCAAGTCATCATAGGATTTCTTCAAATGATCATCAACTTTGGTATGATCATTGCCAGATAATTTAAGAAGCCAGGAATGAACACCATTAGGCATATTATGGGGAAAACCACAGATTCTACTCATGTCTAGAGGTTTGAAAATATTGCTAGTTGCCCATTTTGGAGGAGCCATGGGGGAAGTGGGATGATTGTCGTAATGAATTCCTGCATGGCCTGTCATTTGTGGAGTCACCAGATGATTCCTTAAGGAAGATCATCAAAGGTAAGTGAGGGATTCTACACTCAGTGGAGTCTCCAGGTAAACTTGAGGATAAGGGCTTCGGGATAAGTTTACCAAAACAATGTCTTAGGGAGAATGACTCAATCCTCCCTGGAAACGGTGCCAAAATGTTATCACGGGATTCATACTTGTGCAAATCCCTCCACGAGATCCCAATGTTGTGTAAAAATTGGAAGCAGTGTATTAAAACTTGGTTGACTTGGACTCGGACTCGGCCAAGTTGACTGAGCCAACCCCAAACTGGTCCGACTCATCCCTCCTGTTGATTCGAGTGACTAGTTTGGTACTGAACTGACCGAGAAAAGGCTTGACTCGGCTGGTTCAACACGAAACTAGTCAACTCGACCTAGTCAACCGATTTGGTGTATTGGTGGTTTCTTGTACCCCTTTCCCTATTTATTGACTTGTGAAATGAGAATAAATGTGTAGAGTTTTTGGGTTTTGCAAGTATTGCTTAGGGGACAAAGTTGGGCCAATAACAGTGTCCATGCTACTTTGGATCATCTGGGCCTGAGTTGGTGACCATAACTTCTCTGGAAAGTTTATGTTATATCTATTGATTTACTGGATTATATGATATTTTATGAGTTCTCTTTGCTACATCTCATTGTTCAGTTGCTTTGATGATTGTTGAACTCCAAAAATATGTTGTCATTGTTGTCTAAAAATATGCTATCTGGCTATTATTATTTAGTGCAAAATCTTGTACCATTAGTGGTGAAATTGCAGTTGCTAGTGCTGATTTACTACTATTACAGTTGTAAAAAGTACTACTGTTCATGTCCCATTAGTTACAGATATCATATCTGTTCATATTTCCATATTAATATTATGAGTTTTCTTTTGTTATAATAGGAGATTTCTGGTTAGGCTCATAACAATGGTATCAAAGCCACAAGAACTAAGCCCACATGTTAACAAAGAATTGAGATATAAACCCAGTGAAAAATGGATAGGGAAATTTGAAACCTGGTCAACATGGCTGATTAGGCACATATATATACAATGTACATGAGTAGACTTTGCATATTTGGTCTCTAATGGTTTAGAATCTTAGAAATATATTATTTTTATTAAATTTAATTATTTTCTGTATTTTTTAGTAAAACCGAGTCATTGGAATCAAATCAGTTCGAGTCAATCCCGAGTTCGAGTTTGAGTCGGAGTTGACCCTCAACCGATTCCGAGGTCGAGTCTGAGTTTTAAAACATAGATTGGAAGCTTCTACCACTGTCACCTTAGTAGATGCTTCTCTCGTTTTAGTGATGGAAGGAGGCCCACCACAAGGGAGGCTTCCCTGGTTACCTCAAGGGATCAAGTAACAAGATTAGCCAAGCCTACAACCCCCTATCTTGGTCACCTAAAAGTTAGGTCTAGGTCTAGGAGAGGAAATAAGGTAATGAGGTTGTTATCGCACAATTTGCACTTTGATCCAAAGGATAAGGTTTAGGAAAGGAAAATTGGCATAACGAAGGTTATCCTATCACTGTCACCTTAATAGGATGCCTCTTTCTATTTAGGGTTGATAGCCTAGGAGAGATGTCCCCGCTGACCTGGGGGTTTGAGAAGGCAAAGGTTAAGGTGTCTATGAAAATATCCCCTCTCACAAGTCACACTGATCAGAAAGTCTCGGGGTTTTAACCAATGAAGTAGTGAAGTATTAAGATGTACCTGCCCAGAACAAAGCAACAAGAAAATATATCTTTCGCAAGTACAACTTGATGTTAGTACTTCATAAAATGACTTTATCAATAAAATAAATGGCTGGTATATGGTGAAGCAAACAGAAATTTGTAGCAACAATATTTATAAGACAATAGCTACACAATAAGTGCCTAAAAATGGCTTCAAAATGACCAAGAATAATCACTAATCAATACAAAAATACTAGCATTTGTCAGAAGCAATTAAGGCAATGTATTTATCAACTTTTTCAATTGCTTTTAGGTGCTTTTAGTGCTGCAATAGATGGTTGTAGATTACTTTAGTAACAAAAACAACTAAGTTAGTAGATAAGGCTATTCTAAGGTTAGGAGTGGTTAGTAGAGAGCTTAAGGTATAGGTTTTGATAGTGGTTTTTGTCAATCACTCAATAGCAAGTCTTAGATTAGTGCCTTTAGGGCAAATGGAGTCTTTTAGGTAGCAACAAATCTTGAAGGGACAAATGATAGTAAGAGAACTAAGGACAAGAGTGTTAATAATTGAAGTGTTGGTAGCCCAAGGCTTCAATTACCAAACCCTAGGGGGAAAATGGCTACTAGGAAGTAGGTAACCCTAGGCCCTGTTATTGCACAGTTTGTAGCTAGGAAGAAAGGCTAAATGATAGAGGGCCAAACTGGCATAACAGGAACCTATCCTACCCAATGTCACCACGATGGGAAGGTTCTTTCTCTTTAGGGAGGTGAGGCCGAGGGGAGACGTCCCCGGTGACCTGGGGTTTTGAATAGGCAGAAGGCTAATAAGACCATGATAAGGTTTCCCCCCTTCACAAGTCACCACCCAAACAGAAAGTCCTGGCTAAACAACCAATAATAAAGTAAATCCCCAATGAAGAACACCTGCCTGGAACAAGACAACAACAAAAAGGATATATGCAAGCTATATTTCAATGGGTTAGTACCTCGTAAGACTATCTGATAAATATATATAAGCAATTTAGCAATAAATATTGACGAAGTCAATGTTTATCAATATAGCAATGAAAATAATATCACTTCACCAATAAATACTGGAACAATGTGGAATTCAATGTAACCAATCAACATTTTATTCAATTAATGCCTTAACCACCATTCAATTGCTCATAAAGTAAAACGTTGCTGCAATAAAGATGAAATATCCAATGATGACGTCAACAACTTAGGGTTAGTAGGTTAGTCTAAGCTAGGGTTAGTGTAGTTAGGGTTTCAATTCAAAAGGTTTGAGAGTGTTTAGATCAAGTTCTTACTTCAATGTTGGAGGACTTAGATTAGTGCCTTAGGGTTTAATGGAGTCATAAATGAAGGACGCAAGAGTTGAAGGAGGTGAAATTTTAAAGGACTAGAGGGATAAGTTTTGAAGTGCTGCTAAAGCAGGGCTTCAAAATCATAACCCTAGGGGAGAGAGGCTCACTCCGGTGTTTCCAAAGCAAGGCCTCGTGCTCTCTCCTCTTTCCCGGCAAACCGCTAGCTCAAATGAAATACAAAATCAAGATAAGAGGGCTTAAAGAGGAAGAGTGTTGCTAAGGCAAGGCTCTTTCATCAAACCCTAAAAGAAAACAACCCTAGGTGTAGATGACCTAGGCCTGGGACATCCTCTTCCTCTTGAAGTGAAAATGGTACGGCTAGCGAAAGGGAGGAAGAAAAAGGAGTGTAGCTATGGCTAGGCTCTCTTCTTCTTCTTCAATGGCTAAAGGCTTTTCTATCAGGGGACATGAGATAAGGAMCTACTTGTGTGCTTGTCACCTAGGGTTTTTATTCAACAAATTATAAATACATGTAAGAAAATAAGACTACAACCATTCAATCAAGAAGTTTTGCAGAAAAATACTTACAATTCATCAAGAAATAATCATGCAAATCCTAGTTATAACACCTTCCTTCAAGAAAAACACCATAGAATGCCAAAAATCTCTTCCTTCAACAAGTGCGCCTTCTTTAAATCAGCCAATAACCCAAATAGGGTGCTAAAAATCAGATCTCACCAAGTGGTGAGTGAAATATGATGAAAAAATGAGAGTGAAAATCTCTCATTTATACAAATCCTTGACCTAATTTTATATTTTAGGTCAGGTAAAAGGCCGACAAGGCCAAATTATCAAAATCATATTGTTTTACATTAAATTGTCAAGTAAGAACCCTAATTAAGAAGAAAAGAAAGTAAAATCCCCTTCAAGGGAGGTGCTAGCCCTTTCTAGGGAAAATGAGACATCCAGGAGCAAAACATTAGCCCCCCAGGGGCCTCTCCAACATGCCACACGTGCCACTGCTGCCCAGTTTGCCTCCAAAGCGTTCATGCAGTTGGATGACGTCATGGTGAAGATGGGGACGTCCTAAGCCTTCTAAGGCTAGCGTTCCATTGAAAAGGGGTCATTCCCCCTAGGTCTAGTCCTGTCGGAGTGTCTCTGGTGGAACGTCCTCTTCCTCTCAGGTGCAAAACCCCTGATCAAGCTCTGTCATGTCTCTACCCCCTGATGGGGTCTCAACATCCATCTGGTGGGCTCTTCAGCCCCATGGAGGTCCAAACTGGTCATCTCCCTATGTGTACCGGTCCAAATGGTACCTGTCCGTCGGGCATGGTCCTGCACATCAAAAGCTACGCCCTCCATGGGCTCATCAGTCACAGGGATCATAGCAATGTCAATCACATCTCATCATCAATATTATTAAACATATGTATAAAACCCCTAATACATAAGTCAATAGCTCAAAGACATTACAAAAACCTGCAATACAAGATTGGAGAAAAGGATAAGGTGTCCTATTGGGCTAGTGTCCACAAGAAAAGGAAAGTTTCTAGAAAGATCTCATCCAAGCCATGTAAGTGAGGTGATGTGGCTAGGGGATGTCCAAACATGTGGGTGCAGTGAGGGCCAAGGATGCATAAGTGTTATCTGTGGGTGCCTTTGTAGAAGGCGAACTATACCTGTCATGGATGCATTTTTTCCAAGCCCATTCTTTCCTTTATTCTTTTTATTCTTGTTTTATTCTTTTATTTGCTTTTTTGTTCAAGAACTAACCAGGGGACACTGCCTTGGCATGGTGACCAGAGCTGACAGCGTTACCCACAAGTACTTTCATAGAGATGAGAAGGTTGGCTCGTGATGAGACCCCCTATCCTCTGACTAGGTCTTGTTTTGTTATTTTCTGGGTCCCTCTTGTTTCTTGTTGAGAGGCTTTTTACTGCCTTCTCGGGATCCCTGGGCGAAGCATCTGGAGGTTTTATTTCTAGGCTTTTGTCTTTTACCAGCTGCTTTTACCTTCTGGGCCTTTAGCCCCTTCTTCCCACGAGATAAGGTGCAATCCTGCAAATAGGTCAACCCAATGCCCGGACAAGGGGAATGGGATAAATGAGCAGGAGATAAGATGAAACAGTGGTGCTATGATGGGAGCGGATGATGGCTTTTAATAAATTCCCCAGTGGCAAACCAAGACTTATGGGCACAAGCTTGCTAGGGCACCCTGTCAATTTCCCCAAGCATGGTCAAGTGGGCTAATGTAAGATCCAAGCAGTTGTTAGAGATAAAAGGAATCAGATGCATATATTTAAAGGTTTTCAATGATCAAAAGTGACACATACCATGATACCTGGACTAATTAGCTCATGGAGCAAGAACCTCTTCTGATACAGGATCAGGCCGATGGTGATGGATGTTGCTGCTGCTGACAAGAAAAAGATTATGAATGAAGAAAAGGTGGGCCCTTCAGGGCCATGCTTAGGTCAATCCTGCTCTCGGTACTCCATGTCTAGGACCTGTGGGCCTCGAGACATGATCTCCTAGTTATCCCTAAAAAGTGGGGATAACAGGCCCTAGTAGTTTTCCCCCTTTAGCTCAAAGATGAAAAGATGACGGCTTAGATGAATCAAGATGTGCTAAGGTGTTGCAATGGCAAGGCCCTTAGAAAAGGCTTCAAGAAAATCGACTTTTTAGCAAAATCTAGTAGATGAAACCTATTAAGGAAAGGACAATAACATGTGCTTAGCCCTCTAGGGTTTTAAGCTAGCAATTTCATAATCTTAGTATAAATGCAATATAAACATAACTATAACCATTCAATGAAGAAGAATTACAGAAATTTTACTTACATTCACCAAGAATCATCTAGCCAATACTCTAGTTGAACACTTCCACCAAGAAAATTGCCAAAATAGTCCGAAACAAGCCTCCTTCAAGAAGTGCGCACTAAATTTTAGTCATGTAACCCCAAATAGGGCACAAATTTCAGACCTCACACTTGTGTGAGTGAAAGATCATGAAAAAATACAAGGGAAAATCCCTTATTTATACAGTTACAATGACCAAAATTAGGTCAAAAAGGCCAACATGGCCAGTTTACATGTAATATCCAATTTTTACATTAAATGACATAATCAAACCCTAAATCAAGAAGAAAAGGTGACGTCATGCCCTTTTAGGGTGACGTTAGGCCTTTTTAGGGCAACGTTAGCCTCCAGGAGAAAAACGTTAGGCCTCCTAAGGCCTCTGGATCAAACCACATGTGCCACTTGGCACACAACTGCCTCCAAAGTGTCCAAAACGTTGGGTGACATCATGGGCCTTTCAAGGCCTACATCATAGTGAGAAGGGCAAGATCGCCCTGGGTCCAGGCTTGTCAGGATGTCTCTAGTGGAACGTCCTCCTCTCTCTCTGGTGCAAACCTCTGATCTGTCTCTGCCCCCGGCTGGGGTCTCAGCATCCATCTGGTGGGATTTTATCCCTATGGAGGTCTAAACTAATCATATCCCCATGTGTACCTGTTCGTCGGGTGTGGCCCTGCAACAAGAAGTACGCTCTCCATAGGCTTATAAGTCACAGGGATCATAGCAATGTCAATCAAATCTAATAATCAAGTTATTTAAACATGTGCATGAAACCCCCTTTTCCAAGCAAGTGCTCAAAGGCATTATGCTATTCTACAAGCCAGGTTTGGAGGGGATGTTAGGAGGTCCTATTGGGCTAATTCTCATTGGACGTGGGGTGTTTCCAGATGAAGACAAATCCAGGCCATGTAAGTGGATGAGGTGGTGAGGGATGCTTGAGCAATGGGTGTAGTAATGACAGGGGAATGTATGGCTTACCTGTGGGTGCCTCTGAAGAGGGTGAGTTGCACCTTGTCATGGATGAAAATGATTCCAAGCCCATTTAATGCCTTTTATCTTTTTATCTTATTTCTTTTTCTTTCAAGAGACTAGTTAGGGGACACTTCCCTGGCGTGGTGACCAGTGGTGACAATGTTACCCACAAGCATTTCACGAAGATGAGAAGTCTGGCTCGTGATGAGATCCCCTTTCTCTTGGCTATGCCACCAAGATCCACTACCCTAGCGTGGTGACTAGTTGAATGGTAGTGTCACACCACTACATGCCCATGGACCTAATGGGCAGGCTCGTGATGAGACCCCCTATCCTCCAACTAGGTCTTGATTTTATTATTTTATGGGTCCCTCTATTTCTTGCTGAGAAGCCTTTTATTGCTTTCTCGAGGATCCCTGGGCGAAGCATCTGAAGGTTTTGTTCTTTTGGCTTTTATCTTTTGCCAGCTACTTTTACCCTCTGGGCCTTTAGCCCCTTCTTCCCACAAGGTAAGGTACAATCCTTTGCTAGCTTGGCAAATCCAATGCCTGAACCAATGTATTGGATGGATGAGAGGGAAAAAAAATGAAAAGTGGTAAGTATGGTGGGAACGGACGATGACCTTTCATGAACCCACCCAGTGGCAACTCAAACCCTATGGGAACCAACTTACTAGGGCATCCTGTCAGTCTCACCAGGTGTGGACAAGTGGAATGGCATAAGGTCCAAGCACACGTTAGAAGTAAATGAATTAAATGCACATATTCAAATGTTTTGAGAATCATAGTGACACATACCGTGATACCCGGACTCATTACCTCATGGAGCAAGACCCACTGTTGTTGAAGGACCAGGCCGATGGGATGGATGTTGCTGCTGCTGACAAGGTGAAGGCACTGAAAAAGAAAGATGGGCCCTCCAGGACCAGGCTCAAGTCAATATGGCTCTCGGTACTCCATGTCTAGGACCTGTGGGCCTCGAGACATAATCTCCTTAGTTATCCCTAGGCTAGGGGATAAAAGAGGTAATTGTTTCACTTGTATGAGGCAATAAACAATTTGAAGCATAATATAGGCAATTACCAAGTTATAAAGCTCAAAAATGATCTCTTAGACACTAGATGATCAATAAATTCAATGGTTGTTGCAAATTACAGAAATAAAACATGTGTACAACAGAAATTAATGTTTTGCAACAGCAACAAGAAATAGCACCCGAAAATGTAGCAATTCAACATGAAAAACAAGCCTTCAACATGTACAATATTATCCAATTGCTATATGTAAATTTTGAGTATCTTAAGCCACTTTTCCATGTATGTATGCAGCAAATTGAAGTAAAAATCAGGTGTTGTAGCAAAATTTTGTAACGGAAACAATAGATAGCATTAGTTTGCTAAAGTTCGGGTTAGGGAAGTTAGTAAGAATGTTGAGAGAGAGAGAGAATACTAATTGTTGAAGGTGAATCTCCCTGCGGACAAGTGGATTCCCTCTTGGTCTCTAAACTCCTAAGGCCAAGACAAAAGGTGCTTAACATGGACATTGACTTCCTTTTAGATCTAATCAAGCTAATGAAAGAAAGAGAAGGAGAAAGATATGTACCTTATGAACGACGTTTGTCCTTGCAAAGTCCAGGCCGAGCTTCGATCTTGAGCTCCTTGATAGCTCCTGTTATCCCCATTTTCTAGGGATAACTAGGAGATCATGTCTCAAGGCCCACAGGTCCTAGACATGGAGTACCGAGAGCAGGATTGACCTGAGCATGGCCCTGGAGGGCCCATCCTTCTTCTTCTTCGCCGGAATTGTCTCGTCAGCAGCAGCAGTATCCATCACCATTGGCTTGGACTTGCATCA
>ML826621.1:9417-25680 GCA_009831015.1 Picea engelmannii
TCTACATACAAAAAAGGGGACTTTCCACTTGTTCTGCCACTATCATGGAAACCAGAACAGACGGTGAACTGAGTGCCCCGACCACTTATCATACATATACCTATTAGACCTGAACCAGAGATTAGTGTAGGAAAAATTTGCAAAAAATTAGCCATTAAACCAAAGAAAAAAACTTGTGAGAATTTTATGCATGTGGCGAGCCCAAGCGTCCATCTTGATGGAGTCTGAAGGTGAAGGGTTGGAAACACATCAGGAAATGACTCTTCTCAGGATCGCTTGACAAGGAATCATATAGGGCATCCAGACGTTTGTTGAAGAAACTCTGGCAGTGTTGTCGCTGGGCTAAGTCCCTTCTCATCTCAAAGATTAAGACCAAGTGGTCTTTCGTGAGTCTGTAGGAGTCTGGAGCTGGGTGACTATGGTACTCTTGAGCCTGCTTTTCTTCCAAAGTGGCAGCGACGGAGTTGTAGGCAACAACAGAGTCTGTGATGGGGTCTTCTTCCATGGAGGCAGCAGAATTGTGCCCCAAGTGGTCCTCTAGAGGTAAGGCTTCTTCTTCCACTATGCATCCCATTGCAACTGACTCCTAAAATGGATTGGTGGTGTAGGTGGCGGGTTGGTTCTCCAGGGCAGTTGAAAATAGGAAAGGAAATAATTCTGCCCAATTGGGCAGAAATTATTCTTCCACCAAGCATCCACCTTGGAGACTCTCATTGATGGGAGTGTGTGGCTCCTGATGAGCCTGAGCTATCCAATTTTTCCAAGAGGAACCCGGATGGTCCTCGTCTGGAACTATATCTCGAGAGGCAAGTCTCGGGCCATGATGAGGCAAAGTCTCTGAAGGAGCTGCATAGACCAGTTCTGCCCTGAAGAGCCTGGATGGTCTCCACCTAGAGTGAAATCCTGAGAGGCAGGCCCTAGGAGGTTGTGCCGACCAAACCTGCTATAGTAGGTCGTCCCTCGTTGGGGCTTGCCTCGTTCTCATGGCATGGTTGCATAGAGCACCAGGCAAGCAGAAAAATCAGTTGAGCAGGCTGAATCTCGGAGCAGAGTTAACAAAATGATGTTGAGATTTGGGCCCAAGTGCCCCATATTAGTGTAGGTGTAATGGAAATCTCCAAAATTGTACTGAAGTCGAGGAGCCGATACTGGGCTTCCATTAAGGTCTGACGCACTAAGGATTGGCTCTCATACTTGTTGGCCATCATGACTGGATAGGGGGGGAGGGTGGCGGTGAGGAGCTTTAACTTCCCTCGTAATCTCCCCATCCATTGACATGTGTGATCCATGTGTCACCCCATCGGGGGATGCTGGTATATATATATTGATTATATATACCGATGTATATATGTTTCGGTGTATATATACTAAGTATATACACCGAAACATATATACATCGAAATATTTTATTAGTATATATATCGGTGTATATATGTTTCGGTGTATACATAATAGTATATATACTGACATATATAATGGTATATGTACTAGGTATAGATGTCGACATTTATACAAGTATATATACCTATATATATACTTAGTATATATATTGTTATATATACTTAGTATATATACCAGTATATCGACATATACTAGGTATATGTGTCAGTATATATACTAGTATATATGTTGGTATATATACCTAGTATATATACTAGGTATATATGTCAGTATATATACCTTGTATATATACCAAGTATATATATGTAACGACCCCTTCGTTACGACAACAAGCGCCAGATAATAGACAATAATTTTTATTTTTTTTCGCGTTAAAAACCACGTCACCCTTAGTGGAAACACCATCAACACATCGTTCACTTAAATTAACGAAACGAAAAAGAATTGTTAATCATTACGACACGATTTTTTCACATCATCATTAGCATCGACTATCATCCATGCATTAATCCATTAATTATTAAACATCTACAATCCATGGCGCCAGGATAAAGTCATCATTATTCCACATGCAACAACATTTGAAAACTCGTTGCACATGAGAGTAAACGAATCTAGAACGTTCACTTAAGTTAAGGCACGCAAGTACATTTTGTTACTAAACTCATCACGCATCACCATTGATGAGATGCACGCAACAATCAAGCTAAAACATGGTACATCCATCGTTGTTCCAATTATTAATTCACAACATGATCAAGGCACAAGGTTATTATTCCTTAATTTAAGGCGCAGATGAAATAATCAATAATCCATCTGGTGTCAACATTGATTCACTAGCGCCCGAGAACCCATCATGTAGTCATTACACATCAACCAATTTTTCTTAGCGCAAACAGTCCAATGACTAACAACATTCCTTACTTCATATTTCGTTCCCGCAAAAGCCTAAAACCTATTATCAATCTTCACAATAATTTTGTTGCGCGCAAGGAGTCGAACATCTAAAATCATCATCCCTCTCATGAATTTTTATCCATGCAGAAATCGAGTATTTATACAATTATTCAATTCATTAATTTCATTAATTTCCTTGTGAGTTAGGATTCTAACATCTAAAACCATCAATCGTCTACATTAAAAAAGTCAACGCATGAGAAGTAAAGCATCAATAACAATCATTCCTTCCAAAAATTATCATTTTGCCAGAGGTAAATAACTAAACCAATCATTCATTACCTTGAACTTCATGGTGCACTAGAGAACTAACCACTAGAGTAACCATGCGTAACATTTATCGGAGCGTGCAATTAACTATTAACCTAATCATTCATCGATAATAAAAAATTCAATGCACAAAAGGAAATCATCGATCAATCCTTTATCTATTGCATAACATCCCAAGAAAATCACTCCTCTCAAGCAACACATTCAAGTTGGACGCTACCTTGCATTATGCATCCAATTTATAAGGCTAATATACGTCAATCAAGAATAGTAATCAAAATGAAGTCTAAGGTTGCATCCACATTTAAAATTAGGTGGTTGATCATCACAAGCAACATGGACGAATTCCAAGACTACCTCACAATTCCATTGCAAGAGATACAAGAAGTTCAACGGATAAGTAAGAATTAAGAAAATCAAGTCTGATTATACCATAATGAAAGCACTCACATTTTAACATCCAATCCGTTTAGGTTTTTAGGAAACAAAACTTAAATTCCATAACCATTAATAATCAGAGGCTGAAACACATAACCAAATAAGGAACAAGGAGGAGTTTCCAGAATCTATCCTAGCCCAATCCAGTGCAAAAACTCAGATATTCGTTTCAGACCTCCCCTCCATTCTGACCTTGGAACGACAATAAAATTTCTGACAAAGAAAAATTTCAAAATAAAAAGGATACGGGCAGCAAGGGCGTTGGGCGATAAGCATGTCAAGCTGAGGGGAAGAGAGAATAAATGCTACAAAAACTCAGAGATATCAATGTAATTCGTTGAGGCACCAATTCAAAATGTCAGGCAAAAAGATAGGTATCACAGTGAGTAATCACTAGAATACACAGAGGTAACCATGCTAAGTTGTGGGCAGCAAGGATTCAACACGGCAAGGTACTGGGACCATCTTGAAGCGGAATTACTAACATCCCCAAAATGGATTTACGAATAAGGGAGATCTGAGGTGCAATCCATGCAGACCACACACTGACTGGTGAGAGGTAAGGCGCTAACAGGATACGCCAAGGGGGACAACGCACCACAATATCCATTCTCAAACTGACGGCGGGATTTGGACTTACTCCGGAAGGAACGCCCACTAACTCGTTGCACCACTCATCTAATGCACTAACCGCGCATGGGAAAACGCTCAGACAGGAACGCCCAAAAGGGAAAAGCTACCCCATCTCCCTTCCAAACTGATGGGGCGATTGGAATTCGCGCTGGCAGTGAACGGTTGGAAAGGCCACTTGAAAAATCAAACAGGCCGTGAGGAAATTCCATCTGGGATATAGACGTAGAAGGAAAGAATCCGAGCAGCAAAGCATCGGTGGTTGTCGTGAGTAAGAGAGATTCGTGGGGTGGGGTGAAGAGCAGACTAGAAGGGAATGCAGGTGCCAAGAGGTTAGATGAAAATCATGGACAATCGCGGAGGTGAAAAGTAGGCTTCCAATCGATGAAGGACCACAGGGAACAAAGACCACAGGGAACAAGGTACAGGAAATTAAAAACTAATCAGGACAATTCTGATAATTACGTCGAAACGCTTATACTTATTGGAGATGGGCACAATTAATCACCTTTTAATCTAAAATTCTAATATGATGGCTAATAATTGAAAATGCTGGAATATTCTTATTCGTCCTCCCAAATCAATGAATGTTATTTACTTTTCATAACTTCCTTGTATTTTTGAATGCATCAATTAACCTGTTTACTTTTTAACATTTACCTAATCATATTAAGAAATAATTGTACCACCATATGATTGCCACGTTTAACTGATTAACCTTTGGAATTACCACATTTAAGATTAACTTTTGGATTTCCTCAGCTCTATGTGTGTTTTAGCTGTCCATGTGAATGTTGTCTGTCCAGATAACTTTCGGCGTTCACCAGCCACGTTGCGGCTGTGTATACGTAAATAAAACTATTCGGGGCGAAGCCTGATATGGTTCAGAAAATAAAATATCAGTAGCGTAAACTCTTCTGGGAAATTCTTTGTGCAAAATAGATAATAAACTACAATAGATAAAACTCTCGTGGGCGAATCATGAGGCAGTAAAGATAAAAGAAGAACTCAGAGTGAGGATTGCTCATCAATGAAGCGCACGAGGTCATGGTATTGGTTTTACTCATTAACCGGAAGTCTTGCGACAGAATTACTGTTATATTACATGCAATGAAGGTGTCATTAAAGTGAACCCGTGGAAACACTCATGCGAATCCATACATAACAGAATCTTATTAAAAAATACTTTAATGGTGCTCAGTGTCATGGCAAGGGACTATGAGAACGATCTACAACTGATCCCAGGATTACACCCTTAACACAACCCGAGTACACATACAAAAACAAGCGAATGTTGAACTAAATATCATGCAAATATAATTTTAATCTCAATACAGTAACAATTTTACTTGGATTACCGCGACCGTCGACGACGAATCCAAAGTGGTTGTCCCGTGCTTGCACTCCATCCTTCTCATGCTCGCTAACCGCTGAGACCTCATCGGTACCTCCCAGCCAACGCTAGGGATACTCTAATTCCCTCTGAGCCCCCCGAGCCGCAAAGGGGCCACGCACACAAATCAGAGGAAGCTATCTCTCAGCTCGCCTCGCAAGGTCGAGCTACCACTCTCTAATCGAGTTGGGCATCCGAACTCCCACAAGGAAAATCAGTCAAGAAAAATATCGGCAGTGTAACCTTACACCTACCAGTCGTGATCGATACTCCTCCTTCACCATCATTTTTATAGAGTTTCCTTAGTGATTAGTTTCTCAAACCCTCATTAGATTCTTTTTATTAAATTTAATTAGGATAAACCTCCCTCGTACACATGTCACTCGATCCCTTAGTTGCACCAGAAATTAATTAATTAATTAGTTCAATTTTACTTATTTCTCTCACCCACCTAAAAGCGTTCCTAAAATGCTCCTTGGTGTTCCTTTATTCCCTTACATTTCTTAAATGAATGACGCCTTACTTAAATCCTAGTTGAGTTCACAATTAGAAAGTTCCCAGGGCTAGATTCCCTACTAAGTTAGACATTCCCCTTTTTCTTTAAGTTTCTCCTTTCTTTAAGTTCTCATTTTTATCTAAGTTCAGAATTAGCAAGTTTAGACATAAACAACAATTTACCCTTTTAATAATTTAATCCTTTATTAAAATTTCACTTTAATTATTAATGTTTGAATTTTCCTTACCCCCTTCTTGTTACATGTCCATTTAGTTTTTTTTTTGGTTCAAAGTTCTACTTAGACCTAGGTTTTAAATTCACTAGGCTTGGCGACAGTTTTGAAGGGAAAAAATATTAGTTATTAAAATTTACTCATACCATCATTCATTTTAAGGCCGACCAGGTCCTAAGGAGGCATAGTTTTCTAGGTACTAGGTTTATTAACTTACCAGAGTTAAAATCGTGGCATGTCCTTCAAGACGCACTACATGCTCCAAGGGTGCCACTCGCTTGCATTAATGTTTTATTTGCGTGGCATACCCTTCAAGACACACTACGTGCTCCAAGGGTGCCACTCGCCTTTTGACTGATTTTGGTAGACGTCAAACCCCTAGAGTCAATACTCCGTCAGGTGACCTTGTGGGAGACTAAGGGCCTTTAAGGAATAAGGACCATGCCTTATTACACGCCCCTTAGAATCATCATGAGTCACTGTCACAGTCTGCCCTCATAGCATCGTGGATCTCTCGAACTAGGTAATTGTTAACCTACAGTTCGAGCCACGGCGGGAGTGCTAGTACGTTGTGGCAGGGTTGCTGCCACACCTCTCCCTCAATATATATGGTTGTCCTGTGTGACCCCTTTACTTCTAATGTGAGTCTGGTTAGCAAGCTATCATCATCCTGCATCCATCAACGAAACGTGTCAGCGATAAAAATCAACATCATAATATCTAGTTATATGTCACATATGTAATATCGAAACATTAAAACCATAACCTTCCACTCCCTGACTCGATCCAGAGTTCAAGGAGATTCATCGATACCATCGGCATCCTCAAACGTCTAGAGTTATGTACACTCAAGAAAAACAATCAATAGCACATGTCGATATAAATATCATAAAATAACAAATCTTCAAATCCACGAACATCATCATGCTCCATAATCGAATCAGTCAATCATATAGTGAACTGGATCACTTGAACACAAGTGTCCACAAGAATAAGTCGCATCGAGTGCGCGCAAGAGCGGGATGTTACAATATACCGGTATATATACCAAGTATATATATCGGTATATATACCAATATATATACAGGTATATATACCAATTATATATACCGACACATATACCTAGTATATGTCAATATAAATATTGGTATATATACTTAGTATATATATCGATATATATAGTTGTATATATATAGTTGTATATATATTGTCATATATACCTAGTATATATACTATATTAAGTAGTCATATGATAATTGACATGAAGCATGAATATATATACCAAGTATATATGTTGGTATATATACTAAGTATATATGCCTAGTATATACTTAATATAGTATATATACTTGGTATATATGTCGATATATATACCTATATCTATATCGTCATATATTAGGTATATGTGTCGGTATATATACTGGGTATATATGTCGTTATATATACTAGTATATATATATATATTTTGGTATGTAAGTATATATGTCGATATATATACAAAGTATATATGTTAGTATATATACTAGGTATATTTACTTAGTATATATATTGACATATATACCAGTATATATACTTGACACTCAAAAGAGGGGACAAGAATAGAAGAAATTGTGTAGAAGAGACTAAGATCCGAATATATCAACATTTTTATCTACGTAAGGGATTTTAAAATTTAAGGTTTGAAGTTTTTTTTTTATATTCTAAATCTATTTAGAGTATAGTTGAGTCCACCATTTAATATAATGACTCCATTTGGATTCATACAAGAGATAAACAATGGTTGATATTTGTGATAGTTTTAACTAATTTCTTTGGGATATTAGAGAATATCTTAGGCATATACCTAAATATTAGGTATATTAGGTATATGCCTACAAAAGGGTTATATAAATCACAAATATTAGCTCAAATGCAGATCCAAAGTGATATCTTGAAATCATATTATTATTCACAATCTTCATCATTTTATCTCAATAATTTATTGTATTCTTATTTGAAAGATGTAACTAATTTGTTGAAATGTTACCACAACTTCATAATTGTGTCTTTCACTTCTCATGTCTTATCCACCCAAAAGTTATGGCCATATGCTTAATTGAGGGGTACAAATAGATTTATTACATAATTAAAAATGATTTCAAACATATGTAATGCAAGTGATAACAAGATTACGGAGAAAAAATGATATATTTGTATGCATTAACATATTTGTTTTAATAATTTGAACATGAATATAAACATTATTCATTGTATTTGCACGAAGTTATATGTAATTATAATTGTTTATATACTTGATCAAGAAGAAATAACATATATACCTTCATGCAATAAATCCTCAAGTAATGTTGAATGCCTATGTGTGTAGTATTGCATTTCTCTAATGTGCATTCTTTTACCCACTTATTAGTGTAATGATTTGGTAGTCCATTTGGTAGTACTTTTCCTAGCTTGTTATTTAAAATCTTTGGATCTCTTCCACTCTTTATTTTCTTTGTTTCTCATATAATTCCACTCAAATTCTTGTTGCATCTAAATTACATAAAAGGAATTTCTATCTCATTGAAATCTATACATAAATAAATTAAACAATTATAATCATATTGTATCATAAAGTAGCAAGTGTACTCCATGATGATTAAGATTAATTATATTGTTTTTTATAAGTAGGAAATTTATACAATCATTTATAATTACATGTTAATATGTGACACTCACCATTTGTCTCTAACACTTCTCCTTCTCTTTTGTCTTCTTGATTTTCCATATGAGTGATGCATTAACATGAACTTAATTCATATACATGTTTGCAATGTAGAAAAACTCTATATAATGAGTGATCATTTATAAAGAGATCCAATTTAAAATAATTATAAAATTATAAAGTTTACAAAATATAAATCTATAAATATAATTTATACTAATCATAAATTTGTATTAATGAAATTTAATTATAAATTATATGTAATGAATTAATATAGTATAATTATTTTGAGTTCATAAATATAATTCAAAATTAATATTATAATTTATTTATTATAGAGTAATATCTAAATAATTTGAACATTGTAATTAGTAATAATGTTTGTAATTTTTTCAAGAATTATGTCATAAGAAATTTAATTTTATAGAAAGAAAATAAAAATCAAAACATGGAAAATGAATAACAAAGTTGTTTATTCTTTAGCAATTGTATTTTGTTAATAAACTACAGGCCCTCAAAACCACTTGAGGTAACCCTTGGAGCTAATAGGGTATTTATTATTGTTATTACATAAATTTTATTATTTTTAATATGTATATGATTTTTATTATTCCTAGTATATATTTATTCCATGATTTTATCAATTACATCTTATTAATATGTATATGAATTTTATTATTTTTATATGTATATAAATTTTATTTTATATATGTGTGTCTAGAAGATTGTTTAAAAGATTTTTTAATTTGAATAACTCTATATATTTTAATAAGAAAGAAGAAAAATAACCTTATTTATTTTAATAAGAATGAATAAGAAATGTGAAAATGAGCATAAATAAAGCCTAAAGACTATTAATTTTCATTCTTGTTTCAAGGGTCCCTAATGATGGGTGGAGTGTCCACCCTAAACGTTCAAACTTTAGACACACTTATAATTCCAAAAATGGCATAACAAATTTTACTTTTCATTTAAATTCCACATAAAGAATAATCAAAACTAAACTAAAATGAGAAAAATATGCAATATTTGAATATGATCTAAAAAAAAATCATAGATTTAAACACTAAAAACAAAGAAATTTAACATATTTCAATTAAGATAAATAATGATAAAATGTTGAAATAATCTCACCTAAAACCATCCAAAAATATTGACTAGTATTTTTTTTTTAATTGAAAAGAAAATTGGGTAAAAATAGAATAATTAATCATAAACACATAGTTTAAAGATCTAAACTAGTTATAAAACAATACAATTTAAAATTCCATTGTAAACAATCCTTAGGATTTCGCCTAGCAATGTGGTTGGATTGCATATGGCTCAACCAAGCTACTCTATTCCTAAATCCAACTTGACTTAGATTTTTAGGAGTAAGCTTAGTGTGTTTTATCATGGATCTTTCTTGTGGTTTTCTAGTTTCCTTTTCCGCATTTACCTATACAATACAAAAATAATATATTAGTATTTAAGCAATAAATCTGTAATATTCAAGAATTTAGTTGTATCAACACTACAAAATTGGAATAAAATTTTTAAAACATATAAAAAATATATACTCACGGCTTTAGAAATAGACATAAGTCATGTCAACACTACAAATATACAAGTCATGGCAACACTATAATGTTTAAAACATAACAGATTTGAGATAAAAATATGGTATAAAATTATTATTTTACTTACTTCATTGAAATTAGCACTCTCCATAGTGGAAGATGAACTTTCCTTAGAACCAAGGATGATTTTAGGGGATAAATTTCGCCCATGGGCTAATTTTCCATGGTTTTTCCAAAAAAAAGATTCGCTATTTTAAAAATAATTCGCCCAAATTCTATAGGATACAATTATTTTACCTTAAAAATCGCCAAAATTTTATAAAAACTATATAAAATCCTTAGAAATTTGAATAATTTTACGAAACTATCGCCAAACATTTATAGTTGGCATATGAAGGATTATTAATATTCGCCAAGGTTTCTACATTTTAAAATAAATTTCCATCCTTAAAATCATCCCTACTTAGAACCACTTAACTCATTGAACATTTTTTTAATTTCAATCATTCTCAATGTATCTTCTCGTCTCTTTGTTTCATTTGATTTATATACATCTAAGTGACGAGAAATTTTCTCTAAGACCTCAATACTTAACTCATGTTCATGACTCACATTCTATTAAGAAAAACATATATGGAAAAAGTTAACACAAAAACTTATTTATAAAATTGGATAAAATGAAAGAAAAATATGAAACTTTAATATGCACATACCTCTTTATATATATCTTGTTCTAGTAAACGCCTTTTTTAAGTTTTTTAGAGCTATTTCCATGTGAACTTCAAGGTGAAAGCTTCTTAATTCATTCTTCTTTTGAACTGCCTTAGGATCCTTTTTTGGCCAATGGGAATCATGATCACCTGGTCGACCCTTTTGATGTGGTGGAATTGGACCAAGTTAATGGATTTTTTCACGGTGTTTATTTAATGCATCAATTGTAGTAATTGCATACTTATTTTTGCAATTACCAATATGCAATGATGAATAGAATGTAATCTTGGTATTTTAACTATTTTGAAACTCAACTCTTCCACCTGAGTCTCCATAAAAATAAAAATAAAAATATTTAATATCTTAAACCAGTCTACTAATAAAATATAAATATAAATAAAATTCATTATCACCTGCAAAACTCATAATGTATTTAATTAAATACTTATTTTTATTTTTTTCAAACTAAAGACTTACTTTCCTAACTTCACAGAAAGACCTATAACCCCTTGAAAAAAATTGCAACCATCTAAAATAAGCCATCTCCGCCATTAAAGTACAACAAAATGCGTTACACACTAAAGTTGCCATACATACTTTGATAAAATCGAGTAATGACAAAAGATGAGATGAAATAAGGCATTAAATACCCCAATCAGGCATATCCAATCTTGTGGAGCAAGATCAAGGGAGAAGATGAGTGTGGAAAGACTATTCAAGATGAGTGTGGAAAGTCTATTCATAACTCTCATGGGAGAATTCTACCCAAAATAAAGGTTATTCAATATGAACATTGTTACTCTTCAACATCCAAAAGATTAAGACATTACAAAATCTAACAGTATATTGTATACTCTTAATCATGACGTTTTAGGCCCACCTCACTCATTTTCCAAGTGTTTTATTTTCAATTGAATAATTGTTGGGATGAGGACAAGCTAGGTACAAGAGTTTTTTGAGTGAGTTTTTTGAATTTGTTTTCAACACTAAATGTTGCTTATTTTGCTTCAATATCAATTCAATCTAAATTTCAAATTTGATCTGGTACTTGGGTCTATCATTTAGGAGAGTTTGGGTCCAGATTTATTTCTCATTATAACTTAAACTAAGTTTTCCAAAAGTAATAAATAATAAGTGAAAGTTTGTTTGTAGTTGGAGTCAAATGCTTTCAATCTTGACCACTTCATCTTTTTCATGCATTTGTATTTCAGATTTTTATAAATAAAAAAATTATCATTGGATAAGTTCACAATCTTTCACCCTTATTTTTAAGCAGCAATCATAATTATTAAAATTCAATCTTATAAATATTTAACTTTAATTTTAAATTCTAAATTTTTATTTTTAATTCTTAATCTTTAAAATTATATTTTTAACTTTCCAAGTTTCAACTTTGATTCATTAAGCACCTCTCAACCATGAACTTTTAAATTTGTTTCGTTGCTCTCAATTAACTTTGACTTGGTTGACACAAAATTCCTAAAGATTAATTTAATTTGAACATTTATGGCCATAACTCTTTCCATTTGATTTGCTAGACATTGATTTAATTTGAAGATTTCTGGTTAAAACTCTTTTTGTTTTAGCATGTATAAATACATTCATTTATGTGAGAAACTATGTTACTCATCAAAACAAATGCAAGAAACTATGTTAGTCATAAAACATTTTTTGATATAATGAAGAAGTGTCTTTAGTCAAATTTGTTTTAGATTTTGGTTATGCTTTTTGAGAAGTACTTATGAATAATGAGTTGGAGTGTCAATTTTTATGAAACTTTTTCTTTTTGGTTTAAAACTCTTTAGGGTTTGGAAAATTTCAATATGTTTTCTGAAATTTCCTTGGAAATACACACTTGATGATTCTGGAGTCAATTTGTATGTAAAAAATAGTTATTTCTAGTATCTTCTTTTGGATTTGGAAGTATAAATGCATTATTCTATAAACAAAACTATATTATTCATTAAAACAAATTGAGGTTTTGAAATTAAAAACACAAATTTTCATTATGCTCCTAACAAAAAGTTTCCATGAATAATCTGCTAGCACATGAAATCTATTTATGATGAAATCAATCTTTTATGAATAAATGATGATCAAGGCTATAATCATTTAATTTCAATACTAGAGTCATGTTTATCCATTCTCTATTATCTAAAAAATATAATTTTGATCACATATAAAAATCCTACACTTAAGGTTATAGTCTTTCTTAATGAGAAAAATAGAGGTTATTTAAATTGAAAAAACATGGTCTTATTTTTAAAAAGTGAAAAAATAGTAACTTAATTTTATAAAATACTTGAAATTTAATAAATATAAAAAATGTACAATATTAATGTATTTTTTATTTTTTAATAATAATAATAATAATAATACCCGGATGGGGTGACACGTAGGGATAGGGGTACAGGTGGTTGCGCACTCGACCCAGGCATAAATGCCGAAGGCCGCCACCCACGAGTATGTATTAACGATGGGTGACGACCTTCGCTGCAGTTGCAGGACGGAGGGACCTTTCCCTCGAGCGATCATTTACGCCCTCTGCATTCCCGGGATGGCCAAGATTAAATGCGAAAGGATGACTTCGGCTCTGGATTATTTGGTTTTCAATTCACATGGGCAGAGAGGAACTGCACCGGCCTCGGCTTTGTTTATTGCTCGGACGCACTGGTGTAGTCCTGCCTTCACCGCGCCTTGGAATGGTGCAACCTATCTGCATTCCTTTCTGACTCTAGCGGGATGGAGCTCGCCTACCCGTGCTTCACACCTGCATTTGCTCTCACCTTGGCTCATTTACCTCCACCTTCATTTGCTCTGCTCCATCGCCATGGTTCGAATTAGAGGTAAACCTCGTCGTGGCGCGGCCTGGGAGGCAAAGAAGGTGCAGAGGCGTCGAAAGGAGAAATTGGAACGTGCCCTGACTCTTGCGAATTCAATTCTCAGGAAGGAGGCCAGGGCGAAGAAATTGGTACGGCTTGCCATCATCGTTGAGCCTGGAGTTGGATGCAGCCGAAACGTCACGGAAAGAGTGTCGGGGGCCATACAGGAAGCTGGTTTTGTGGAGGAATTTCCCCCCTGCATAGTGGTGGAAGAACCGGTCCCGAAGGACCAGCTGATTATAGAGGAGACCCGTGTGAAAACTCTTCGGATGGATTGCAGGCCCACTCCGACTCTGATAGACGACACCCCCGGCTGTATAGTAGAGGAGATACCCTGGCCCGGTGAAGACAAATGCAGCTGCCATAACTCACAGGAGGACAAAGCAGGCATGAAGGGAGCAGAGGCAGAAGCGGAGCAAGGGAGGTTCGACGAGGATTATGGAGCAGCGATGGACGTGGGTGGCAGCATGCATGGTTCACTCATCCGAGAGGAGCACCTAGCACTGATTTTCGACCTCCGTGGACACTTGTATGATCTAGAGCATCGGGCCCTCATCATGGGCCAGCGCATGGACATGTTCCTGGACGCTTTTTCCAACATGCCAGCCAAGCGCAAATGCCCCCTCTACGCGCAAGCCTTCGTCTTTCTGACTGGGACCACGCGGCAGGATGGCGAGGATAACAAGTCATCAGGCATCTAGGTTTTTCATGTTTTCTTGGCTCTTAGTTTTACTATGTTGTTGTTTTATGTGTTCTTAGACCATAGACATCTGTCCTGGTTTCCTTCGGGCAGGACAGATGTCAATCAGCTTTTATGTTCTATAATGTTTTTGCTACTTGCCCTCTATACATGCTGGTTTCCGATAATCGGCAGCATTTTGGGTGATGCCAGACCTACTTTGATGTATACTCTGTAAAAGTTTTGTCTATCTAATATAGCAGGATCCACCCCTTTTTTATTTAAAAAAAAAAAATTAATAATAATAATAATCTTTTTTTAAGGTAAATGCAAAGCTAGACATCAAATTGGAGTGTGAGAACTCTTGTTTGTCGACAAAGAACCCCTTAAAACAACTATATGACCACTAAAATTTAGGGAAATAATAATATTTGAATTTATTTTTATAATTGAAATCCATAAAACTTAAAAAATACAAAATATATATATATATATATATATATATAATTTTTAAGAGTGAATAAATTTAATAAATCTTCTTTTCTTTTAATCTATAAAATTAAATATTAATTAAATTTATATCTAAAAATATTATCAATTAATTATAAATTTATATACAAGTATTCATCTTTATTTTATATAAATATCTATTTAACTTTTCTTATAATTTTTATTAAATACAAATACAACAAACACAATAATTTAAGTTTTACTATTGTTTATTTATATAAAGAATGTTTTTGAACAAGTCAAAAATCATTCCTTAATAGTTTTTGATTAATTAAGAATCCTAATAATTTAAGTTTTACTATTGTTTATTTATATAAGAATGTTTTTGAACAAGTCAAAAATCATTCCTTAATAGTTTTTGATTAATTAAGAATCCTTGGTTAGTCATGCTATCCAAATGTAAAAGTAGCATTATTTTTTTATAAAAAATAATAATAATAATAATTAAATAAAATTTTATTTTATTAAATAAAATTATATTTTATTTATTTTAATTTAAAATATAAATAACTACAAAACATTACATAAATACTACATTATATTTTTTATTGTTTAATTAATATTATTAATATCTTTAATATGGTTTAATATTATTCTATATAAAAAAATATTTCATTAAATTTATTAAATAAATTAATAAATTTTAAAACTATTAATATAATTTTTTATAAAAAAAATTCAAATTATTAAAAATAAATTATTTTATATAATAAATTTATAATTTATAAAAAAAAAATTATAAAAGAAAAATAACCAATGAATTACTTTTAATAGGAAAATAAGTATAATAAATTTATAATTTAAAAAAAAAAAAAAAAAACTATAAAAGAAAAATAACCAATGAATTACTTTTAATAGGAAAATAAGTATAGTAAGCTATCTTTTTATGAAGACTAAAAGTACCCAAATTATTTGATATAAATTTAATAGGAAAAATAACCAATGAATTACTTTTAATAGGAAAATAAGTATAGTAAGCAATCATTTTTATGAAGACTAAAAGTACCCAAATTATTTGATATAAATTTAATTAATGTTTAAGCTTATAATATTTAAATTTTTGATTGGGATCTAGGTTGGAGTGGAGGATTGCTCCACATAAGCCGTTAGATCAAGAAATGAGATCAAGGGTCGAAGAAACTTCGCACTGATAACATGCGTTGGTGTTAAATGAAAGATTGTGACCCGAAATGATAAACATACAAGACCCCTAAAATCTGGTTTTTGGTCATCAATCTATCAAATATTGTTTTAAATGGGTTTTATATATATATATATATATATATATATATATATATATATATATATATATATATATATATATATATATTCTCCATTGGGCTTCGCGCATCTGGATTAAAATATAAAACCCGATTGTCATTAATAACTTTTGCTAATGTAGTA
>ML826621.1:25730-36774 GCA_009831015.1 Picea engelmannii
TATATATATATATATTCTCCATTGGGCTTCGCGCATCTGGATTAAAATATAAAACCCGATTGTCATTAATAACTTTTGCTAATGTAGTATTGAAAAATCGTAATAAGTGAGAAAAACCTGGTTATAATTATTTTATGTTTTTCATTAACAGTAGGGTGAGTTCAGTTCCGGGTCTATAGTTGTACCTCCCTAAGCTAAGATAAATTCATCAAGTGGTGCTAACAGGTCTAGGTCGTATGATGGGTAGGTGGGTGCCCGGTTAGCAGGTACTAAAATGAATAAGTATGGCTCTTCCTAGCTGGTGGGTTCAAATTCCTAAATCGTATCCTATCCTATCCTGAGCTCGGCCAAAATAGTCTGAAAAGCAGCAAGTGGAAGGAGGTAGGCTATTTCTCAGTGAAGTAAGTAAATGGTCAGTTGGTGGGATGAATGTAGGTAGTGGGAACCTCGAATCGTCACTCGCTCGCCCCGTCGGGGCTACACTATAATGGGAAGGGTCTCAAGGGAGGGGTGGGAGGGGGGGCATTAATAGGAAAATATATATAAGTGGAAAGCATAAAGATAGCTTATATAATAGTGACATAGTGACAGAGAGTAAGTTGTAGCCCGAAATTACGCAATAAGGAGCTTAAGTCAGTAGGATAGTAGGGTTCTCCCACACATTCATTGGGAGGACAGGAAGCAACTTTGTTAGATCTCGTTCAAGAGCCAATTCCGGATCAAGTTGCAAAGAGGTTGCAACGCAACCCCCTTATAAGAAGTCTAAAAGGGTTGGATATATACCATTAAGAAAATCGGTCTCAAATTTAAAGGGAGGTGAATTATTTTTTTCTACATGGAAAATATTACAATGTTTTCAACATCTCTCAATTTAATAAACAATATATAAAATCTAAAGTCAACCCTATATGTAAAAAACAGCATCAATGCTTCAAATTTTGGGAGAGAATAAAAAAGTTTACCGGATTTCGTGTTGATAGAGCTCCTAGCTGCTTAGGTGGGAGATCGAGCTTGGCTACTACTTTTGGATGAGATCTCCTGGTTGCTTAGGTGGGAGATCAAGGCAAATTTCCCCTTGATAGAGCTCGAATAATTATGCCTTGAGTCCATTTTCTCCTCGTAAATGCTCTGGTTATTCTTCTGTTGATAAGAATTCATCTCCCGAATTAATTACCAACCATTGTTTTGCTTGTATGAGAAAATGGTTGGTAGAAGGAATTAAAGAAATTATACAAAACAAGGATCGTGCATGTACTTCCAGAATCCAACTGGATACAGGGTAATTAAGGTGGCCATCTGGACCCAGTCTCACTCTCGGCGGCCTAAATTTGTTGAGGCCAACGACAAATCGGGAAGCACGCCACCCACATTTAAAGATATGCACAAGGGGCCACCTGATTTAGCAATATTATATGTCAGTGGCTTTTACTTTATGATCTAGGCTATCCTTGTCACATGTCTAAGTAACGTGAGGTTATCCCTTCGGATCGTACGCGGGTAATTAAGGTGGCTAGATCTTATGTGGGTAATTAAGGTGGCATCCTCAGTGAATGTTGTCAAAGCAGTTTGATATCAATACGGGGATCGCCGGAAAATGATCAGTCGGAAGTCGGATGGATGGATGGAAGGATGAAAGGCAATGTGATCATCATCCAACATGAAAACCTGCATCAAGTGATCCGCGTACTTTTAATTTACTTGGGAAACCATGCACTAAGCCAATCATTGACTTAGTGCATGGTGCATAATGTTTGCCATAAAACCAACCTTGATATCAGGTTTAGTTTAATGAAAGTTCCAAATTTTATGATATGTCCTTTTGAGAGTAATTATAGCACAATTGAGGGATGTTTACTTTATCGTTGATTCTGAGGTCAAACCATTTATTTTGTATTTGAAGAAAGAAACAAAGAGTTGTAGTGACACCATTGAAAACACTACGATGGTGAACTCAAGGAGAAACTTAAGAGTCACACCGTCCTACACATCAAACCAGTCTTTACCTACTTCAAATCAAGTAAGTCATTTACTGTCATTCATTTAGTGCAAATTAGTGAGTTTTAGTGTTTCTCAAAAAATGGGTCATGGGAAGAAAGTATCAACCCTTACAAATCCTCTAGCTTTTATAGACCTTTTGATTTAGTGGATACCCTTTGTGATGTCTTCAACTTTGCAATTAAAACTGAAACGCCTTGTGCGCTGAGACATACTGAATGGTAGAACTAGGGATCATAAAGACCATATCATGTTTATAGCCTAGCCAACGTCACACTTCTGATTGTTTATCATTTCCCTGAATTAATTGTCTATTATGCCAAATGTTATGATTCAATTGGAAGAGTCATCTTGTCTTAAGATTGGGGTCAAGTTATTTTTCTTGTATTTTCCCATGCCATTTTTCCATTAAACAAATGCATATTCCACCAAAGGGAGAAGACTTCATCAATACCAACATCTTAGCTCATAAATTTAATGATATATCAATTTATGTTAAAAGTGTTAAAAGGTTGTTATTATGTGAGGAAGTTCCAAAACCTAACTTTCCTCTTCAAATTAGGTTGTTTCTTACAAATTTAATTTTTAAATTTTTAAAAGAAATCATCTTTATGCTTTTATTAATATTTGAGATATGATGACGATGAATTATTGAATGCTTGTATTCTAGTTAGGATGGAAAACATTTAATGCTTGTATTCAGCTCATATTGTTACATTGAATGCCATGTTGAAGGTATTCATGACCAATACTACTTAGTATATATGATCCTATATCATATATACCTTAGTAAATCTGCAATTAAATAAGACCTTCAAAGACCAATACTACTTAGTATATATGATCCTATATCATCTAGTTGGTAATTTTGAAGTTATTAAGTTGAATAAATGTAATGATCAAGGAAATGTCAACTCAATGATTGAATGGACCTGTTCGTAAGGTCTCATGCTAAGAATGAAAGAATCTTCTATATAATGTGAAATAGTATATATCCTTGTTTGTTCTCACCCATGTGATCTCATCAATATACCATTTTGTAACATCCATTCTATGTTCTTAACCGTTTCCTCCTCCTCACTTGTTTGTTCTCATCCATGTGATCTCATCAATATACCATTTTGTAACATCCATTCTATGTTCTTAACCGTTTCCTCCTCCTCACTTTCACTTGGATCCTTTTCCTCCTCCTCACTTGGATCAAGCAATGGTATAGTGGGGACAATGAATTTGAGGACTTTTATCTTATAAAATCCTTATCCAAATGGGTTATTGTGTAGCATTGGTTTTGGATCTTCACTCTCAAACTCAACCTTGGTAACATGACAACTTTTTGAAACATAGTAATTATGGATTTTCACACTTGCATTATTGTGAAATGAATAATTTAATACAAACTAGATATAATATCATTAAAGTATTGATGAAATATTAAAACATAAAATGAATTAATTTTGACAACACCTATTTCACATGTTGTTCAATGCTTAATGCTTGATTATCTAAGGAAGAAAAAGACTCATGTAGATATGTAGTATCTACTAGATTCCACTTTTCAACGTCAAAGGAACATTAACCCTTAATCATAACCAACAAAAACTATAAAATGTAAGAGATCATTCAACATGGTTTACATTAAATGAAATAGATTTGTAGGAAATGCATTTTAGACTACATGTATTCAAAACACATTATGTGAGATGCCTCCTTATGCAATGACTGCCTAAATGAGATGTTGCCACAAATTATTTGAAAGCATGCCTAAATGAATTTTTGTCTCATGGAATGCAATCTTTGTTTGTTATTCCTAGAATGGCCATCCCCACGATGCATTGACATTGAGTCAATGAATTAGTTCCAGGCATTAACATTTTTCACTTTGTTGGTTCCATTCATTTTCTAACATATGGTCCACTTGAATTACACAAGTTTCAAAGACATAAGATCAGGTAGATGTTTAATAGATCGTGGAAGAATAACTACCCCTCAAACCTAACACCTAAACCACTACTTAGGGGATGTTCCTTGAAGTAATTCAAACACAACATAGGAAAAAATAAGAAGTAAACCCTAAAGGGCATAAGAGGAAAACCAAATACTCATCTAATCATCGATGTGTTCTACACCAAGTGTCTTCCATATGACATGAAACTAGATTTATAAGTGCATTATTTTGGCCTTGATGGTTAAAAAAGGTACTAATAGAAGGCCCTACTGTATTATACATAAATGTAAGGCCTTCCAATTCCAGGGCCTCAAAATAAATAAATATCTCCTAATCTCCTACTGAAATGACTGCAACTTAGTTTAGAATTTTTCTTTCATGCAATAAATAAACTGGTAAATAGTTGATAAATAGACAGCGTGATAAATTAGACAGCATAATAACAACATCATAATAATCACATACCAACTAGTAAAATACCTACCTCCACCTGCAGGTTGGTTGATTCAGCCCTTGGTTCACTTGTTCTTGTGCTTGCCCAAACTACCCAACTGAATATTAACCTCCCAGCCAACTAGGAACGGCCTCTTTGGATCCCTAGCTCGAGGAATCCTTGCAGTTTCCTGGCCCCCGAGCCCAAAGTTCCCAGCAACAGCAGTGCCCTGTGAGATTTCCTAAAACAATATGTTTTCCCAATTTTCCTCCTCCTCTTCCACCTCTTGCAGAATTTTCCAAAAAAAAATGAGACCCCTCTCCAAGTCCCCTACCCTCTTCCTTATCCTCCCCTCTCATTCAATTCACAAACTACCTTATCCCCCTCATTAATTCCCCAACAGCGTTATCCCTTCATTAATTACTTCACCTCCCTTTTAATAATAAAATAATAAAAGACTTATTGAATCTATTTTAATAATTAATTAAATTTAAATTAACAACTATGAAAATTAAATAATCAAATTGGGTTGTTACATACACCCACCCTTCAAGAAACTTTGTCCTGAAGTTAGATTAATTTATAATACAAGGGTAATGACACATGATTCGTACATCCACATCAAATAAACAACATCATCAATTCAAAACACTTATACATACTAGTGTACATGTGCAGGGCATGCATGTGTAGGTAGCACATACAAGACTCACACATGTACTAATGAAAATAATTATCACACCTAAAGTAATTCTTGTATGCGTCCAATCCAATCAACCAGACCATTCATTTCATAAAAGATAATAGACCATTTAAAATTTTCGTGAAATCCCTCAATTACAGTATTTTAGCACAAACAACATTCACTTAGATAATTGTAGTTCAGTTAAGTAAATATAAACATACATATATACATTTTTTTTTCAAAATGAGGAAATCAAGAAATTCGACCATAATGTGAAATCCCCACACACTCTCAACTACTTCTAGTCATCCTTCCTCCCTAAAATACTTCCATCTTCCATCCCTATCCTTCCTTTGTTGAACTATCTTGGAGCATCAACTATATTGACCCAACTCCAAATAGAACCTGTAAGCGGAAGTGTCAACTCTCTTGACCAAGCTTCCCCAGCAGGCATCTGGCAGTCATCATCACACGTCTAGGGGAGCGTGAGCTAACGTCGTCCTCCCATGACTCCAGGTTTCAGAGGATACACAGTGGAAAATGCCTCCACCCCTCCTAATAGAACTAGGGTCAACACCCTACCATGGACCATAGAGTGGCACTCTGTTGCTGGGAATTATTTCATCGTATATTCAGTTTTAGGTAGTCTCACCACCTAAAAAACCTACACTTGGCCACATATCATAGCAATGCATTTGAACCAGCATAATTTCACATACAAAGATTCATACCATATTGTTTCTCGATCGATGTTCACGACATCAACCTTTTATCACTATTATCCTTTGGCTATTTCATAGTCTCTTGACTTGCATATTAGTCTATAAGAAAAACTCATACATATCCATGCACTATCATCATGTAAATGCATGTAATCATAATCTCAATCTAGTATCCGCGTACCGACAACTTTAAATGTCAAAATTTTCAAGTTAGAAATAGATTGCATAATATCCATCATAATTCAAATAACGTTAAACATTCATAGAATTGACATTCACATAGATGCATATGTCTTAAAAGTTCAAGTGTATCATTAATAGTTTCACAGTGAATAGAAAATAAAGATGATTAGGCCTTAAGTAATTCTAGTTGTCTAAGTCAAAAGGTGGCATTACATACACCCAACCTTCGGGAAAACATATTCATGAGGTGGTCAAAAAAGTGAGGGATGATCTTGTCGTAAGGTCTCTACATCCTCCCAAGTAGCATATCATGGGTTATACTTGTCCCACTTGACCTTAACTTGGTCTACTAAATGGTTCCTAATTTGTCGGACCCTACGGTCCAATATGCGTAACGGTTCGACCGTGAGGGTTCCTGCGTCCAATACCTACAATTCCTTCCAATTCAGTTTATGAGATTTGTCAGCAACATAATGACGTAGAACAGATACATGAAAAACATTATGAGTTTTATGCAAGTGGGGTGGCAGTACGAGACGATAAGCAATGGGTCCAATTCTATCTTGGATTTTGAACGGTCCTATAAATCGAGGCGACAAATTTTTCCCCTTCCTGAACCGTATGGTACTCATATTAGGCCTCATACGAATGAAAACTTGATCTCTCACTTTATAACTTCGGTTAGTCCTATGTGCATCAGCATAACTTTTCTGTCTATCATGTGCTTCCTTTAGTCGTTGCCTAATATGAATCACCTATTCCTCTATATCTTGAATCAATTCTGGCCCAACTGTCACTCGGTCTTCTAACCTTTCCCAACTCAATAGTGTCCTGCATGGCCTTCCATACAGAGCTTCATAAGGTGGCATTCTAATGGAGCTATGAAAACTGTTATTGTAGGCTAACTCTACCAAAGGTAGGTATTTCTCCCAATGGGTTTGATTATACATAACATACATCCTAAGCATGTCTTCCATAACCTGATTTACTCTCTCAGTTTGCCCATTTTTTCGCGATGATATGGTGTGCTTAAGTTCAACTGAGTTCCCAATGTTGACTGCAAACTTGTCCAAAAATTATATATGAATCAGGAATCCCTATCTGAAATGATCTTCTTGGGTAACCCATGCAAACGGATGACCTCACTTATAAACGCACATGCAACATCAGTGACATCATAAGTGTCTCTAACCGAAATAAAATGAGCACTCTTGGTCAACTTATCAACTATCATAAGAATGGCATTGTGTCTATGCGATGTGAGTGGAAATCCCACAACAAAATCCATAGAAATGACTTCCCACTTAGACATAGGAACATTGTGCGGTTGTAGGAGACCTTTCGGGTGGTGGTGGTCAACCTTCACTTGTTGATACTCTAGGTACTTGGCGATGAAATGGACTACATCACGCTTCATGCCTACCCAGAAGAAAAGATTCTTCATGTCTTCATACATTTTCTTCACACCTGGATGTGCACAATAAAGTGCTCTATGGGCTTCCTTGAGTATGATGCTTTGAATATCCCCACCTTCGGGGATGTACATCCTTCCCTGATATCTCAATAATCCATCTAATTCCAGGCTATATCCTTCATACTTTGGATCTAATTGCCTCCCACTCGGGAGGGTTGAAGTAACCTTTAAATACCAACTATCTCCAAGAATTTTCCACAACACACGCTCCCTCAAATTAACTTTTAAGGGTACCAAAGAGAAGACATGTGGTCTCCTGCTCAAGGCATCCGCGACCACATTCTCCTTTCCCTTGATGGAAGAAATTCCAAAATTGTACTCACTCATAAACTCACTCCATCGCCTCTGCCTGGCATTCAGATCTCTTTGAGTGAAGAGATGATTTAATCTTTCATGATATGTTTTGAGCTCAAATCCTCGTCCCACTAGATAGTGCCTCCAAAGTTTTAGAGCTAGAATTACAGCTTCCAACTCAAAATCGTGAGTAGCATAAAGTTCCTCATGTTGCTTCAACTTTCTTGATGCATATTCTATCACTCCCCCATCCTGCATTAGCATGGCCCCCAATCCTTGCTTTGAGGCATCCGTGCATACTGTGAAGTCTGTTTCCATATCTAACACTCATAGAATTGGTGCATTGGTTAGTAACCTCTTAAGCTCAATGAATGCAGTATCACATTCCTTTGTACATTCATAGCTGACCCCCTTGTGCTGCAAGGTGGTGATGGGTTTTGCTATCTTAGAGAACCCTTCCATAAACCTCTGATAATAACCAGCTAGCCCCATGAAGCTTATCACCTCATGAGCATTTTTCGGCACTGGCCATTCCATAATGGCATTTACCTTTTTTGGGTCCACGGAGATTCATTCACCGGAAATGATATGACCTAAATAGTGAATCTCTTTCTGGAAGAAAGAACACTTCGACAACTTTCCATACAATTTTTTCTCTCTAAGGCATGACAACACCACTCGCAAGTGTTCCTTGTGTTCTCTTTCATTCCTGTAATAGATGAGGATATCATCCAGAAAGACCTGTACAAAGTGGTCTAAGTACTTTCAGAATACACCATTCATGAGGCTCATGAATACTGTTGGCGCATTGGTTAAACCAAAAGGTACTACAACGAACTCGTAATGCCTAAACCGAGTTCGAAAGGTGGTTTTAGGAATATCTCCTTCCTTAATTCTTAATTGGTCATGCCCTGATCGCAAATCATTTTTTGAGAAAATTGTTGCTCCTTTCATCTGATCAAAGAGGTCATCTATCTGTGGCATTGGGTACCTATTTTTCACTGTAGCATGGTTCAAGTATCTGTAATATATACACAGTCATAAGGAACCATCCTTTTTTTTGAAAAAATTACTGGTGCACCCCAAGGTGAGACACTAGGCCTTATTAGTCCCAAGTCAAGTAGTTCCTTAAACTGCATCTGCAACTCACAAAATTTTGGTGATGTCATCCTAAACGGAGTCTTGGAAATTGGCTCCATGCTAGGTTTTATCTCAATGGTAAAATCAAGTTCCCTCTTAGGAGGTAACTCTGACAAATATTTCGGAAAAACATCCTTAAACTCCAACAATAATGGATATTGATCCAAGGAGGGTCATTTCCCTTCATTGACTACTTCCACTACATACAATCGACAACCTTTCCTTATGCAACGTTTAACCTTCATGTTCGAGATAAAGCGTAGAGACGCCTTCCTCTGTACACCATGGATCTCTATTGAACTTCCTTCATCGTCAACACAAAGTACCCTTTTCACGAAACAATATACCATAGCTCGATGGGCTTCTAACTAGTACATTCAAATTATTAGGTCGTGCATCCCTAGAGCAGTGGCGTACACCTTAAATCTACTAGTACACACTCAAAGGTCTACTAGACAATTATCAACACTAGGTCCTACCGCTTGTTTTTCCCCCGAATCCATCTCGACTTGTTTAAATGCATCGTGCTCGTAGGCTTCCAACCCACACTTTTCTAATGCACAAGGTGAAATGAAACTATCTGTAGCACCAAAATCAAATAAAATTTTAACATTGACATGATTTAGTGTACTTGATGACTCTACCACCATGGATTGATGTTTTGACTAGCGATTATTAACCGTTGCATAAATCTAGTGGCTACTGCTCGCTCTTCCCATCGGGGCCTTTCCTTCTTTATACACAAATACTGATTGTGACGATGGACAGTCATACTGGTAATGGGTTCCTCCACACCCCCAACAAGTAACATGAGATGGAACCTGCACACTGCCTTGTGATGGTCTCTGAAATGAGTTTCTTCCCCTAGAACCCCTACCCCTACTTGTTTCTCCCTGAGAAGGTCGTGGACCTGCCTGCGTCGTTGGTGATGAGTGGGATGTTGCACTCGCTGCCATTGAAATACTTGTTGTAACTGCTCTAGGAGAGACTCTATTTCCATAAGGAGGTGGCCTAGAGCTTCCTCCCCTAGATAAAGTCCTAGGGGCCTTCCCCACAAATCTAGGATGTTGTGGAATGGTTGACCTGATACCTCCTTTTAAGCTCATATGCTCCTTCGCGTAATGATCATTTTCAACTGCTTCAGCTACTGAAAATGGTTTCAACATTCGTACCATGGCCCTTATCTTAGGGTTTAACCCGTACACAAAACGTTCTTCCTGTCGTTGATCGGTATCCATGTACGAGACATATTTTACTAACTCCATGAACCTGATCTCGTACTCTTGCACGGTCCTGTTTCCCTAAACTAGAGCATGACATGATCCTAACTGTTGTTCCTCGTAGTAAGCAGGAAAATATTTCCTCTAGAACCTTTCCTCAAAAATCTCCCAGGAGACGGTGTCTGGGGTAAGGTGAAACTGCCTCTCCAGATTACCCCATCAGTTCAAGGCACTATCCCTCAACTGAAAGATCGTTATCTTCACCTTAGATGTGGAAGCATAGTCTCTTAAGGTGAAACATCGTTTCATTCCTTCCAACCATGCCTCTGCATGTTCACTTGCACGACTCCCAGCAAACTCTAGGAGTTTAATATTCTGTAGTTCTTTAGTGATGTCCCCTGGTGGAGGCCCTCCCTCTGAGTCCCTCATCGCTTCAGGGTTACCCACTCCAGGTGGTGGGGGTTCCACTTCGACATATGATGACTTGCATCCCTTTAATGTATCATTAATAGCCTCTAAGGAGCACAAAATTAGAGCTACTTCAGGAGATGGTGGTAGCATTTCCAGCGTTGGTGGTCCTTGCGACAATGCCCCTCGGCCTCAATTTCCCCGAGTCCTAACCATATTGAATAATTGAATCTACATCAAACCAATTGCTTATTAGGGAAGATTTTAAGGCATTCCACACTTGCTCAAACTTATATTGGCAAACATAGGGTTAGGCGTAAG
The DNA here is from genome assembly GCA_009831015.1 of Picea engelmannii. Classification (NCBI taxonomy): domain Eukaryota; kingdom Viridiplantae; phylum Streptophyta; class Pinopsida; order Pinales; family Pinaceae; genus Picea; species Picea engelmannii. The sequence goes on from ML826621.1 coordinate 36,551, forward strand.
TTGTTTTTTACTTGTTTGTAAACAGGCATTACTCTCTTTAGGTAAGTGGCTTAGGTCAAGGTTAAATCATCTAAGCTTGGTATCTTCACCTAAGTAAACTACTAACTCTCTCGCCTTGCTAGCTATGTCAGCCCTACAACACACTTGTTAATGCTTCATTTGTAAGGCCTTCCTTTATACCTTCTACTATACCTTAACTATTCACCATAACATGCGTCAAACTC
>ML826621.1:48512-63078 GCA_009831015.1 Picea engelmannii
ATATATATATATATATATATATATATATATATATATATATATATATATATATATATAACTTTAAAACCTAATTATTAAAACAAACATAATAGTTAGACCTAGCTTATTTATTTATCATTATCAAACTGATTTACAAAAAACATAACTAATACACAATCTTACACTAATTTATCCTATAGAAACCCTAGATTCACCCTATTACATCATTCTAAATCCTTAAAAAACCCTAGTACTATTACTAAATCATTTAAAAACAATCTTACACTTGAAAATCAATCATTTTAAATCCATTTAAATTTACACAATCTTACACTTAGAAACTATAATCACTAAAATTAATTCTTAAACTAAAATAACGAAACTAAAATCACTTCCAACTGAATCTTAAAAACTAAACTTATAATCACTTATAAATAACTCTTAAACATAAAACATAAAACTTAAATTCACCCTTTTTTATCACAGTAAATCCCTTAAGAAACCCTAGTACTATCAATAATTCAATCTAACTCTAACCCTAGACCTTATATTTATAACTCAACACTAATAAATTCCTAGTCTTATTTATAATATTATCGAAAACCTAGTATTATGAAGTATTATCAATAACCTAATTACCTCATTTATTAACCCTAAAATTGAATTTAATTTTTCCTTAGTTTTAGAAATAGGACATTACAGCTAGTCGACCTAATTACAAATCTCAAAACTGTCATGCATCTACTATTAATTGACGAAGATCAACAAGCTTTGTAACTGACGATTAGTCCTGATGATGAATCCCAATTTGGATTCGAAGCGTCGATGACAAAAATGACACCAACTGTGGATTATCCGGTAATTAACCTCGAAACTCTTCAAAGTTCTTACTTTTCTAGAGGTCGTAATTAGTGGCTATTTTTAGTACCCCTGAATCAAAAAGTTGTGCTATCAATAGCACCCTTTTTTGGCGGTGGTTAAAATTATGACTGTTGAAAACCTAATACGTTAAGGTTTATGGTATCATTCACTTGTGGTGGAATATGAATAGTCTAGTGCCTGTGAGTTGTCATTGGGAGTCCAAGAGACCTCTTGGGCAATGAATCCAAAAGTCACATTAATTTTATTTGTATGTGTATCGTATTAATGAAATGTGATCCGAGTTTATCTACATATTTGAACATTGTAACAATGGTATCATAGCTCTATAGTTATTAGGGCCTATGGTAGTTGTGCAGAGCATTTGAGCAGGTTAACTTCATGATTCTCATTTATTCTTTGTACTTTTCATGTGTAGAATGTCTTTGTTGTCTCCCTTGCCATGAGAGTTAGTCTCAATGTGTCAGTCTTCCCCATGCTTTGTCTCTCTGATTATTCTTTGGGCTCTCATCCCTACATAGGTGTTATTATTTGAATTGTGTTGTCTTCCTCTACCAAAACCCTTCAATGGAAACCACAAAAATCAAGGAAAAATATACATAACAATAGGATCTTTTATGCTTCTAATCACTCAGCTCGATGACATGTTTTCTAGACTGATCATTTTCGCTGAGACTCAAACAAAACCCTCGATCCACGGGTAAGGAGACTCTCCTACATGGGTTTTGGAAGGAAGATGATGAGGAGACTCATATGATCAAGAGAACAAAGAAAGATAAGTGTGTGACTAACTAAATAATGGTTGTTTTATGTTGCTTGTTGTGGTGAGTTACATGGTATCATTTTCATTACTGCATCTCAAACCCATTTCGAATATGATGCCTATTTTATGTTGATTATTGTGGAAAGTTACAAGGTATCAATTATCATTACTACATTTCAAACCCGTTTTGAATCAAAAAAATTCCATCGAGAGTGAGTCAAGGCCTCTTTGTAGAGGGGAATGAGCATTATGTAGGGAATTTTTCAAATTATTGCAAGAAAATGATTGGTTGTGATTCTCTCTAGATCTATTGTGCCCATCTATGATCTAACGTAGATGCATAATTGGCCTTGAATTTGTTTCATAAAGGTTATTTCTCAGAAAGTATGTAGTGCAAAGAAAATTGATACAATTGGATATGGTCAATGAATATTGGAGCTATTGAGATGGATACCAGGACTAATACATCAGTGGTAACATCACAAGCATATTCCACTACTAAGGATTACAAGTCACACTTTCTCTATGAAGCAACGATTGGTTGGAAATTTTATTTGAGCATTATCTTAGTTGGTTAATTCGATGAAATATAGTTCATATCTTTGGGCGAGATGTGAAAATACATGCGCCTATTTTATAGGCTTTTCTTCACTATTTCTCACTCATAAAATATTGAAACTCAATTTTGTGGTCTTAGGTCCAAAATAGATATAAAACTATAGTGATCTCAACCAAGCAATCTTGGGGTGTTTGAATCACCTAGATAACTTATAACACATGGAAAACCTAATTTATTGAGATAATCGATGGACAAACCAAAGCGACCTCAATGGCAAACAAAACAACCGTTGGCTATAGCTTCTATTCGATCCACTACCATATTGGATTTTATTTCCACCAACAGCTTCGAGATATTTTCCATGAAATCCAACTTGGGAGAGTCGATCCCTAGCCTATTCACATCAACTTTCATATGCACCCAATCTAAATGGGATATATAGTCAAGTCAATATTAGATACCTTGAGATAATCAATATTTGGGAGTCCCTTACAATGATATTTTGAATGACATTATTGACTACATTTTTCATTTGATGTTGGTCCTTTTTCCATACATTTGAATATTGATAGCCTTGTGTTTCCATCTACACATTTTTTGCCATTAGATTCCAAGATATTTATTTTAATCATAGTTAGATTGGTGGGTTGTGTTTTCACAGAGGTGACATTTATCAAATTAAAGTGATACAGTTGTCAAGAAGATTTATGGTGATAAATATGATACAAATATCACACAACAATTAGATTTTCCATTTTTCCATGGAAAATGAATTTTGAAATAGTGGCAATTTTTATAACAGCTTAAGTTATTATGCAGTGTATATGTATTGTTATTAGCGCAAAACCATCTTGGTGATTTCCTCTCAACTGGTTACCTTGATGGTGAACATTCAACACTTGCAACTTATCAACTATGTGCACTTTACTCACAAGGGAAAATATTCATTTTAATCTAGTGCTCAACTTTGGAAAGAAGACATAGAAGTTGGAAGTTCTTTGGAGAACGAGAGACGACACATTCAATCCTAAAGATCAATTCAACTCCATAATCAAGGTATACTTGCAAATAGTTTTTTTGTAAGTTTACTTGTACTCTTGAATTTAAGTTGAATTACATTGTAAATGGGTGCATTTTCGATAGAAGTTGACACCCTTCATTTGTTGAGTTTAAATTGTCTAAGTCAATCTAAATGTATCAAATTGATGAACTATTAGAGTTATTGAATACTCTAATACTCTCTTCTATGGAAAATACAGTCATACTCAACAAAGAAACTCTTCACTATGTTCTAACTTATTTGCAAGTTTTGCAAGACAAAGTAAAACTGCTTCAAACTCAGACTCAATTTCTTCATGATCAACTTCAATGGAAGAATCAACATTCTAAACTAGTCCGGTTTCAAGACAAACCCTCTTTTCGATCATGATGATGATGATTCATATCAACAACCAATGCAAGAGAAACTTAGTGAACTAACTTCATATACAAGTGTATATGAAGATGAAGTTGTGCTTGAACTAGTTCAAATTTCTCTTTCCAAGCCAGTCATCAGACCTTGGGAAGAAATTAGAGACAATAAGCATAGAACAAGTATCAGATATGAAAAAGAAGTTACCTTTCATATTCTAGATTACAAAAAACCAATCCAGTTCCAAAGTGTTGGATTTCATCAAGAAGTTCATATCCACTTGCTCCGGTTCAAGAGTAGATTCCTAAATGCCAACATTATCATTGAGTTGACCATATGGAAGATCAGTTTTTTATCTTCATCCTTGTGAGCATTGTAGAAAGCATAATCATCCTTCAAACAAATTTTCCAAACATAAGAAACCTACAAGATTAAATAATCACTATGGATGGATCACTCATTGGCAATGGTAATCGATAGGCAAGAAGATATATCAGTCATACCAAAGAATTCATTATCAAGTATTAACACATATTTCAATTGAAATATTTGCATCTTCTCACCTTCTACTTGATAGGGGGGATAATATCAGTGATTGACAGTCAAGATTCAAGTTTCGAAATATTATCAATCGAGCAAGAACAAGTGATCCAGCATGAGAACCATCAACATGATTTAGTTTGTAGTTTTCCTTAAACCTCCATTTAGCATAAGACTTATAGATTATGCTAGACAATATTTTGTGGTCATATTTATGCTAGGTTATGATGGTGATGTCCAGGGCCCTCAAGGGATAACATCCATGTGGGAAGAGCAAGTTCCCCCTAGGTCTAGGTCTTCCATGATGCCTCCAAAGGCAACGTCCTTCTTTATCTCGGTACAAGTCTTCAATTTCTTCTTACCCCTAGATGTGGTATCAACATCCATCTGTGGGATTTAAGCCCCATGAAGGTTTGAGCTAATCATTCCCTCATGTGTACTTGCCCACCGGGCAAGGTCCTGCAACAACAAAAAGTACACCCTCCAGGGGTTCATAAGTCACAGGGATCATAGCATGTAAATCACATCCAATAATTAAATTACCCAAAAATGTGCATAAAACCCCCCCTTAACCCAGACAAATGCTCAAATATGTTATGCAAGTTAACAAGCTAGGTTTGGAAAATTTCTCAGGGTGCCTTATTGGGCTAACCTCTCATAAGTTTGGGGTGTTTCCCAGGTGGGATCTATTCCAAGTCATGTAAGTGTATGAGGTGGAATAGGGTAAATATTTGGGCATGGGGTGCATGTGATAATAAGGAAATGTAAAGTCTTACTTGTGGGTGCCTTTGTAGAGGGCGAGTTGCACCTTGTCATAAATGCACTTGTTTCCTAGCCCATTCATTTCCTTTTATTAGTAGCTTTATTTCTTTTTATATTTTTCTCTTGTGCTTCAACGGAATAGTTGAGGGACATTGTCCTGGCTTAATGACTAGAGGTGACATCGTTATCCACAAACATTTCACGGAAACGAGAAGGTTGGCTCATGATGAGACCCCCTTTCTCTTGGCTATGCCACCAAGAGCCACTAACCTAGTTTGGTGACCAGATAAATGGTAATGTCATATAGCTACATGTCCATGGTCATAATAGGTCAGCTCGTGATGAGACCCCTTATCCATCAACTAATACCTTAAGTGTTTATATTATTGTATGGGTCCCCTTTTCTTACTGATAATATTTTCACTGTTTTCTCAGGGATCCCTAGGTGAAGCATCTCAAAGGTTTCAACATTGGATTTTAATTCTTGCCAACTAATTTTACCCTCTGGGCCTTTAGCCCCTTCTTCCTACAAGGTAAGTTACAACCCTTCCTAATGTAGCCAATCCCAATGCCCAAACAAGGATAACAGAGATGAGAGGAATAAATATAGAAAGTCATAAGTATGGAGGGAACAAACGATGACTTTTCATAGATCCACCCAGTGGAAACCCATCCTAAAGGGAAATCAACTTACGAGGGCACCATGTCACCCTTCCAGGTATGAACGAGGCAAAGAGCATAAATTCCAAGAAAACGTCATGAAATGAAGAAGGATTCAATACAAGATATTCAAGTGCTTCAAAAATCAAAGTGATACATACCATGATACCTGGACTCATTACCTCGTGGATAAAGACTCATCGCTACTTCAGGACCAGGCTGGTGGGATGGATACTATTGCTAGTGATAAGTGGACTACACTAAAGAAAAGAGGGGCCCTCTGGGGCCATGCTCAAGTCATCTGGCTCTCGATACTCCATGTCTAGTACATGTGGGCCTCGAAACGTTATCCCCTTAGTTATCCCTAGGCTAGGGGATAAAATGAACAATTGTTTATTGTTGTAGTTGATGAAGGATCATATTGCAGATGCATACCAAGTCTAAGAGGAGAATAAGGGTGGAGACAGTGGAGGCTTCGATAGATTTGGATTCCAAGGAGGCCAAAGAGGAGGATATGGAAGAGGAAGAGGTAGAGGATACTTTGGAGGAGGAGGAAAATATCCCACATGTTTCAATTGTACAAAGACAAGATAATTGATGCAGTTATGTACCAATCCCTATGCATTGTGTTGATATTTCCATAGTGCAGACCATGTCATGGAGGATTGCTCGGAGTTGTTAGAAAAACTTGAAGAAAAAAAGGGGTGTTGTAACATGGTGAATGGTGATCTACACAAAGAATATAATATAATGTATGAGTAGTAACCTGAGGAGGTATCAACACAAGGACTGACCTGCAGAAAAGAGAGTGTTCGAAATAGTAGTTAGAAGGAAAAATATGGAAAGCAGTGTAGGCATTTTTATTACATATAGTTGTCAAGGGCAGCAGGTTGTCTAAGGTCGTGGCCTGCACAAAAAACGTCAAAGTGCAGCATTCATAGAAGTCCATTTCGGGCTCGAAATGCAAGAAACATGCGATATCAGCTTCAGCGGCGGACATTCCTGAGAATATCACATCGGCGATTTGCAGGAATCGGGGGATTGAAATATTGTTAAACTTGTTTTTCAAAGGTCCGAAGCCTAAATCGTGAAGTAGATCTCGGACGTCGATTTGAAAAGGGAAGATCTGATCCATCAATCTAAAAGGCATCGAGATTGACTCGAAGAAGTCGTGGGCACCGCCTGGAACATTCATGGGTGTCCAACCTCGTCCCGATCCCGATGAAGGTAGTTAATGGAAATGGGGGTGGTGGTTGAGACCTCGTCTCACCCCATAGGAAAGCATGGAAGAAATGATCGTGGAGGCAGACCGTCAGCCCAAAGTTCCCCTGTGGATGGATTTTCCTACAAATACCATATTGATTTGAGGTAGTGTTTGACAAAAGAATGCCTACACAGGCTAACAGAGTAGGCACCGACTGGAAACTTTGAATGCAAGGGTCCGGTCACATTCCTAGTGGTTTCAACATTTTTAGTATATATAGGCAGTTTTGATATTTTGTTAAGGTCAAATGGTTGAGCTAGGCTCCCTGCTATTGTAATATTTTGATGAAGAACACGGGTTCTTTGGTTATGTCTTGATTTGAGACTTCTTGATTAATCTAAGTCAGCTTTCTTAATCCATCTTATTTGCCTCTGATACTGAGAGAGTTCATGATTGACTGATTCACATGGATTGTTGTGATTGTATTATGATGAATGTTTGATTATAATGTTGTTATGATTTCTTTCAATTTCCTTGAAATTTGAATCTAAGAGGATCTTGTGTTTAATTTTTTCTTCCTTAGGTTGTTGGAAGGCCTGATGTTCATGGCAGACCTCTACACTTTTATCACCAAAGTCTTCCTCCTACTCACCTTTACTCCAAATTACTGACTGAATTTGATCCAAGACCTCAATTGCTTACGCATACCAGTCCAGATTCCTGAGTTAGAACGTTATTTTCACTGAATCTTCTCCATTTTGCCTCTTAAAACTCATTTACATTTACCAATATAAACTGATGAGTACTGGTCTTACCTTCTATGAAATCTGAGGGTGACTTCTAGTGCTAACATTTCATGGCGTCGTTGTCAGGGAACGAATTGAATACATTTCCCTGGGTAAGAACGACAACGAGCTTTTGATTATGAAGGTACATTAGACATCAGAACCATTGAAGATTGCAATTTGCACCTGGTGACTCCACTATCGAAGACTCCACTGGGGAGGATCCTATTGACAGAAAGATGACCATACCGAAGGGGAAGACCAGGTATCAGTTTATGAGCTTTATTCATGAAAGAATGTTCTTTTCTATCAGCTCATTTCTCTCTTTCCCTTCACATATAAAGAGGATTATCCTTTGCTTTGTCTATTCAGATGATAATAGGCCTTCCTCTATTTATCCATCCTTGGAAGAAGAAAGCATGCCTTCTTCTTATGTTGTAGATATCGATCGCATGTCTTCACCTCTGCTTATTCATAAAAGCGAGATATGTATTGCATCTCCTCTTGAAACTGATCACCCTTGTAGCCCTGAGGAGGTTGAAAATAATTCACAGTCTTCTCAAATATCATTACCCTCTGTTATTCTTGTTGAGCCTTGCCATCAACTCGTTAATCCTCATGATCATCCCACTTCTTTTCAAATTAAAATCAGAAATAAGTTGTTTAAATCTTTAAGGATGCCACATGACCTTCATCCTTATCCTTGTTATTCCTTTGAGTATCTTCCTCGGTTTTCTGGAGAGGATCTTATTACAACAGAAAGGCATTTGGAGGCCTTTGAGAGATTTGTCGATCAGTTTGACTTTGTTCATGATGATGTTTCCATGAGGTTGTTCTCACAATCCTTATCTAGAGATGTCGTTGTGTGGTTTAGATGTCTGGAAGTCAGTTCTATTGGCTCCTGGACTGAGCTATGCCATGCATTTTTAAATTGTTGGGGTGAGAACAAGTCCCTTGATCAATACTGGTTTGAGTTGAATGCCTTGAGGAGAGGGGAAGAGGAAGCCCTGGTTGTCTTCAATAGGAGGTTTTACAGTGTTTATCATAGTATGCCTATGGAGATCAGAGCCACAGAGACTACTGCCATGGCATACTATGTCATGGCTCAGCATCCATAACTGGTCCTTCTCTTGAGAGAGAGAAAGTATTCATCATTAAGACACTTGTTTGAAGATGCTGAAGAAGTCTAAGAGAACATCAGGGCTAGCAAGGGGGTTCATATGCAAGCATATCTTAGAAAATTGCATGTGCCTAAGGAAGAAGATTGTCGGCATGTTTCAGATTCTAAAAAAGAATATAGTGATTATGAATCAGATATGGAACAACAACAAGGAAAAGAGACTACAGTTGTTGATGATCGAGAGGCATTTATAAAGGAGTAGGGAGGTTTTTTATTTGCAAGCAGAGAGGCATTTACAAAGGAGCAGCCTGGTTTTCTAAAGCAGCCAGGATTCTGTCACACGATTCATGATCCTATGGCTATACACATGGAATCATATGTTTCAAATTTTGAGGATTTCTAAGAACATACCATGGAGCCTTTTCCTTTATACATTGAGGAAAAACATTGTGTGAAATCCGCCATTCTGTGCCTATAGAAGACAAAGGGAAAAGTTTTCCCGTGTTTCATGTTTATGATGATTATGATTATGATCCTTGGGAGAGTCATGAAGAAGAAGAGGGAGAACCAAATGTGCAGTTTATATCCTGCCTAGAGCCTGCAAATGAGTAACCATCACCTGGGATCAGTCAGCCTGCATCAGTCGTTCTCTCACCTGTGCTTGCCAGAGACATATAGCCATGTGTGAGCAGTTGTAAGACAGAGCATGTTTTTTTTCACCAACCCAGTGTATTTTGTCATTTTATCTATGAACCTGTAAGGAAGTACATGGACTTGCATTTCCTTCATGTCTTGGAGCCGATCAGCTTTATCCTGACTTCATCACTGGGAGAAGAGATGAAAAGCATAATCATTTTGTTGTCACAGTTGCATTGTTTTTATTTGATCAGTGATAGAGTAAACAAGTTTGCAGCTAGGGAGTTGCTTGAATGGCTATGGTGGAAGTTTGCTTTCACCTAGCACTTTGTAAAAATCAATTATTCTAGGAATGTACATAAATAAGATCCTCCTGGAGCCCATGTATTTTTCTTTCATTTTTAGGATAGTGTGCATGTCACCCATTAATCCTCAACAAGATGTTTGTTGAGCATGAATCCATAGCCCAATGCATAAGGCGACTGGAACTACTTGTTCTTGGCAGCTCGCAGGGAGCATGTCATCCAGGTGGAGCCAAATGTTATCACATATAGTTGTCAAGGGCATCAGGTTGTCCAATTCTGTGGCCTGCACAAGAAACATCAAAGCGCAATAGAAGTCCATTTCGGGCTCGAAATGCAAGCAACACGCGAGATCAGCTTCAACGACGGACATTCCTGATAATATCAGATCGACGGTTCGTAGGAATCGGGGGTTCGAAATATTGTTAAAGTTGTTTTTCAAAGTTCTTAAGCCTGAATCGCGAAGCAGATCTCGGTCATCGATTTGAAAAGGGAAGATATGATTTATCAATATAAAAGGCGTTAGGATTGACTCAAAGAAGTCATGGGCACTGCCTGGAAAATTCATGGGTGTCAGGCCTCATCCTGATCCCGATGAAGGTAGTTAATGGAAATGGGGGTGGTGGTTGAGACCTCGTCTCACCGCATAAATGGAAAGCATGGAAGAAATGGCCATGGAGGCAGATTGTTAGCCCAAAGTTCCCTTGTGGATGGATTTTCCTCCAAAGACCATATTGATTTGAGGTAGCATCTGACAAAAGAATGCCTACACAAGCTGACAGAGTAGGCGTTGACTAGAAACTTTGAATGCAGGGGTCTGATATAGGCAGTTTTGATATTTTGTTAAGGTCGAATGGTTGAGCTAGGCTCCCTGCTATTGTAATATTTTGATGAAGAACACTAGTTCTTTGGTTATGTCTTGATTTGAGACTTCTTGATTAATCTAAGCCAAATTTCTTACTCCATCTTATTTTCCTTTGATACTGAGAGAGTTCATGATTGATTGATTCACATGGATTGTTGTGATTGTATTATGATGAATGTTTGATTATAATGTTGTTATGATTTCTTTCAGTTTCCTTGAAATTTGAATCCAAGAGGATCTTGTGTTTAAGTTTTTCTTCCTTAGGTTGTTGGAAGGCTTGATGTTCACGGAATACATCTACACTTTTCTCACCAAAGTCTTCCTCCTACTCACCTTTACTCCAACTTACTGACTAAAGTTGATCCAAGACCTCAATTACTTGTGCATACCAGTCCAGATTTCTGAGTTAGAACGTTATTTTCATTGAGTCTTCTCCATTTTGCCTCTTAAAACTCATTTACATTTACTGTATAAACTGATGGTTATTGGGCTTACCTTCTATGCAATCTGAGGGTGACTTCTAGTGCTAACAGGCACTTCCTAAGTAAGACATTATGTAGTAAAATCAATTATTGCACGATGCGCTAAAGGTGATAGATGAGAAAAATGCACGTGAGTAGTTTCGATGTATGGATGAGATACATGTACGCAAAGAAATGTGATGCACGACGTGTGAAGAAGAGTGATACAATAATTACCTAGAGACTAACTCAGAGGACAACATAAGTTATTTATTGCGTTGTTTTCCTAAGGTGTTGGGTGATCCCATCATTACCAAGAAATTGACCCACATATTGACAAGATGAATGGGGTAAGGCAAGGATGAAGCTACTATTTCTACCCCACTACCATAAAGGGACATGTGTCATGTAAACAAGAGGAAGCACATGAGCAGAGAGTTCAAAATGACAATTGAATTAAGCAAATATGAGATGGAAGGGATCATGTTGGACCTAGTGTCTGATATGAATATTTTTTCAAAAAACTCATGGGAGTTGATGGGAAAACTAAAGATGGTGTGGTCTTCCATTCAACTCAGGCTAGCAAATCAATACAGGATCTATCTTATTGACAAACTGGAGAAGGTCGAGGTTAACATTGATGGGGTAAAACCAAAATCATATTTTGAAGTAATTGATATTATGGATGATTTGTACCCCTATCCAACTCTACTTGGAGTTAATTGGGAATTTGGTAACAATTTCATACTAAATTTGAAGCAAGGGAAAATTTCCTTTGATACAGACACTCTATGTGTAATTTCCCCACTAGATCTGGCTGAGGGTAATAGATACAATGAACCAATAAATGAAGATTCAAAAATCTCAATCATTGAGAATATATACAACATCACAGGGCGAAAGGAGGATTATGTGAACCCGACAACCAATCGCGAGCTAAGCTAGAGGAGTGTCTTCTCATATTACATGGATTCATAGGACGTGATGACACGATGGTAGAATATGTTATATGAAATGTCAATCAAGAGATGCACACAAATCACCAAAGTAGTGGGTTGGCTTCGAACAAATCTATTTGACATACTGAGGTTTGATGGGATAGGCCTGGTAGATGCATTTATAGTGAAAATGGAAGACGATGTGCCTGAGGCCCAAAGGATTCAAGCCATGGATGCATTAGTGAAGGGAACACTTGCGCCTTGGTGGGAAACACACCGCACATACTTACAAGACTCGACACAAATGGTAGACTGCATCAAAGTAAGGTTCTATCCCCCGACCAACTTTGAATTGGTAAGCAAGAACAAGGGGATAGAGGATCCCCATGAGCACATTTGGTTCTATCAACAACGCTAGAAAACTAAGAAAATACCTCAAGCGTAGTGGCTCCATATATTTTTCTACACTATGGATATGGTCCACAAAATATGGTACCTTCAATAGGAGACTAGGAGGCAAACCAAGGACTGTGAAGGAGTAAGTAATCATTTCTATGCAACATTTAAGTTTGTGACCGAGGTCCCTTCAGAGAGATATATGTTGTTGAGGATTAAGAATTTAATATTCAATCAAGAACCCAAAGACTCTATGCGTAAGGTAGTATGTTCCTATCACAAGACAATGGTAAATTTAAATCAGACAGTGTAATAGCAATGACACGCGGGATGAGGACCCTTGGACCTTAAAAATCAATAAAACTAATGGAAAGAACATAGTACAAGGACATTCTTCCAATAGCATTGCGTCAGACTATACATGACCATTAAGGACAAAGAAACACAATATAAGCATTGAAGAAGCACCGAAGATGGTGATAATTGGTGATTACTAGGATTAGGAAATAGTGATGAAAGTGGTGGACTTTCTAAAAGAATATGAGGACCTATTTTCGAGAAGTTTTTCTAAGATGAAGGGTATTACAGGATCCCTAGGAGAGATGAAAATATACCCGAAACCAAATGCCAAACTAGTCAAAAAGTGACCATATCGGTTGAATATGAAGTATAAATAAAATGTTCCCAAAGAACTGGATTTCATGCCAGATGTAGGGATCAATGTCCCAATGGAATAATTTGAATAGATTAGCCAAATGGTAGTGCAACAAAAGAAGAGGGGTGATATATGAATTTGTGTAGACCTACAGAGCCTCAATGTAGCCTGTGTATTTCCTACACCATTTAAAAATAAAGTATTGGAGAACATGGGTGGGCACAAATCTTATTCATTCACAAATGGATTTTTAGGTTACCACCAAGTTCACATCGCAAAATAAGACAAATCCAAGACAATGTTTGTGACGGAGTGGGGCTCATTCACATACATTATGATGCCATTTGGTCTGAAGAATGCACCTACAGTGTTCTTAAGGTTGTTGTCGTGGATTTTAAAGAGTTCATGCACAAATTTTTGGAATCATACTTAGATTATTGGACAGTGTTCATCTTACTCAAAGAGGATATGCAAGTATTACGGTTGATGTTGGATAGATGCAAGCAGATATGGATCTCTTTAAACTTGAAAAAGTGCATCTTTTATACATCGTTTGGGACTCTATGCTAAAGGACAGGACAACTGGATCCCACAAGTGAATGAAGAAACACATAAACTCCAAAAGAAAAGAAGAGATAGGGATTTGGGCTGGGACAAGTCATGATGGAACGGAGAACTAAAATATTTATGGAAACATTTACAAAAGGGTGTGTCGACAGTTATGGAAGGACAACGTATCACCGATAAACATTCACGACAAGTGAATATCTGAGTGGACATCTAGGCAAGTGACAGCAATCGAAGGAATTTCCTACACAAGTATTTAATGTTCCCACTACACGACTACATGTCTATTTATCGATTGCAGAATTCAAATTTAGCTGAGATTAGTGTTCAAAGCAAGCAGAGAGACGAGTGTAGTGCGAATTGATCAGGTCTTCACTAAGTTTTCAGCATGTGCAACCCTTCCATTTCACAGTTGGGATGGTGATATAGAGCATAGCTCAAGAGCAAGGTGTATTAGTACATGTAGTTAGCCAAGCTAAGATTCGACCAGAGAAATGGCTTCCTCAAAGTAGTAAAGGAAGCACATATTTCTAAGATCAAAATCCCTAGTGAGGTAAACATCATAGGAACTATGTTAGGCATGTTTCCTAGCCTTAAGTTTGTGTATTACAACATCTAGTATGAGGCGCAGTTCCCAAAACTACACTTTGATGCTTATGCAGAAATCCTTGCAGGAGGGAAAGTGGTATCCAAGGCATGGTCCAAGCCCATCGAGAATTCAGGGATAATGACATTCTTGTATGTACATCATTTCAAGCACAACCTGAATATCAACTCCTGCTTCAAATTCTTAATCAACAGGTTGCATGGAGGATTCCTCTAGCTAGACCACCCATACTAAGTTGACATTGATACAATATTCCAAGTCTTGAGCCTTCCTACAATAGGGGAGGATCCCAGTGACATGGTAGTGTTAGGACCACACTATGCACCTTTTTGCTTATACTTTTTGCCATTATTATACCCTTGATCACCTACATTTGAACCTATACTATCACTTTGTCTGATCATCTCAAAGGTATACAACGTCATTTCTCATTACTATATGCTTAATCTGTTTTGCATGATATTTTACATCACTCTC
>ML826621.1:80409-117101 GCA_009831015.1 Picea engelmannii
CCCCCCCCCCATTAAAGGCAGAATGGCAAGGGGGTTCTGGAATGCATCCTCAGCCGTAGATCTGGGTGGGTGGACTCTGACCGTCCAGGTCTACTCGCCGCTTATCCTAAAGCATAACCACTAACCTCTTGATTCCATGATCACCGATGAGCTCTCTTCCAGCCCCAGCCCCTCCTGGCTATGGCCTCTGATCCATATGATCTTTATCTCACGAGACCGCAGCCTTGTCCCCCATCGGGGTTTCGGAATTTCCAAGGTCAAAGTGAAAATGTCCTCAGGACTCGCGATTCCTCGAATCCCAACGCGCCCTCTATGCACTAGCTCTCCTGGCTAGGCACCTAGCTCACATGACCACAATCCCCATGACCGCAGTCTTATCCCTCGTCGGGGCTACGGGGTTTTCACTACCAAAATACATTGGCTCACGGGATTCCCGATCCCTCGAATCTCGATGACACAAACATCGATCAACAACTTCCTGTCGGGACTTTCCCCGACAGCGTCGATTACTGCCATGTGTCCTCCTCTGATGGACAGTCCTGATTTCTCCGGGATTTCGAGACTGGTGATGTCCCCATTCTCACGGCCTCATGAACTCCGATTTCCTGATGCCGAATATCCCGACTCTCTACGGATTTCGGACACCT
Organism: Picea engelmannii; assembly: GCA_009831015.1. Lineage (NCBI taxonomy): Eukaryota > Viridiplantae > Streptophyta > Pinopsida > Pinales > Pinaceae > Picea > Picea engelmannii. The sequence continues at coordinate 81,057 of ML826621.1, forward strand.
GTCTCCCTAAACGGACGACTTGGATTTTACCGGGGTCTACACTTCGGACTTTCCCGATAGTAAACCTCGATCTCCGCCACGTGTATCCTCAACGGACGGTTCAGATCTTCCAGGCGTTTCGAGACTTGAAGTGTCTCGATTTTCTTTTCCTTGAGAATCCTAATATGTCGATGGTTGGACCCCCGATGATAACCCTCGGGCAGCTCCTATCCAATCCGACGGCTGACGGGTAATTGGACCAAGATCTAATGGTCTAGATTCGTTCTTCCTGCGCACACTCCAGAGACTATACTTCGAGCATCTTAACCCGATCCCACAGCCAACGAGATTTCTGAATGAGATCCAACAGCTTTCGTTCTCCCCCTTCTATATACCTAACTTGGTACACCCCGGACGTAGAAACCAACCGTCTAGGTCTCCTTCTCCAACCGATCTAACGGCTCAGGTCTGTCCCACCCCGCGCATTTCTTCCACTACCTCGTGGATGTGGAAAAATCAACGGTCCAAATGTTCTCATGGACCTTGGGGACCTACGACCCCGATTTCCTCGTTGCTCACGAAGATAGAGGGAATAAGGGGCAAGGTATGTAACGCCCTCGTTACTTCCGTCAATCTAACGGTCATGAATAGATATGGGTCATCCGAAGAGATTTCATTCGTCGATTTGTTTCATTTCCCTACACTGCTACCTTGGAACCTTAAGGGGGTCATTCCTCCTCGTACAGGGTTAATAAGACTTGCGCGTTCAAGTCCTTTTTCTGGGTTCTTGGTTAACCTTTCTAAGGAGGGAATCTCTGTGAAGAGATCTATACCAGGGCATTTTCGGGGGCAGATAAGGGTAAACAGCTTCCCGAGAACGGGCTGGAAGCCTAACTTAGTTCGACTCATGCCTAATTAAATTCATTTATCAACATAAGCCATGCGTGGTCTTTCTGCTATAAGCATATATCTAACATTACTTATCAGAACACTGCACAGACATTCTTATACTGTAATTGTCACCATTTCACAGTTTATGAGCATATATGTCAGCATATGAATTTCAAGATGCAATATGAACAAAACACTTATCATAAATAACTTCAGAAGTGGGTGCGACTACTGAGAGGGGTGCTCATTTCCACCCAACCGTAGACGTAGCGACTCCCAACGGATTTACCACTAGCCACCCCCGAGCTAAGACCACGATGCTCTGAGACTGCGTCTCTCTGTCTACCAGTGACTAGGAGCGAAGGTTGCAATCCTTCCTCTCTGCTATCACTCACTCTACGTAATGCCAGATTTCCCCTCGTGTCTGCCCTCCTAATCGCTTCTGTCATACGCCTTATCCTCTCGCGAGGTTGCGTGTGGCACGATTACCCTCGCGCCGATCAGGCCTGATGGCTCTACGGATGGGCGGTTCAGCATCCCATCCCTCATCAAGCCATCCGCCTACCAGCCTGCGAGGCATTGAATTCCAGGGCTAACGAGCCGCTTTTGGTTCTCCGGGCCAATGGAGTCCAAATACGGTATTTAATTCTCGGTGGAAGTTAACGCCACCTTTTCAGGTGCCCTCCACCGCCATCGTGGTCTCTTTTTCTGCACATCCCCTCTCAGCAGTCCTGCAATAAGTTCAAAATGTCATTCAGATTTATTGACCTTTTCCTCAAGGTCCATTTACATCACATATTCACATTTATGATTTTGCCATAGTTCTTGGCCAGTCCAGTTATATTTACAAGCTGGGGGAAACAGGGTGTTACAAAAGTACGATATACAAGGAAGATTTTAAAATATGTAAATGTCAATACAAGCAACTCTTCCATGAATTATGAATTGATTAACTTGGGAACTGTAGAAAATCCTAGATATGTTAATCTTGGAACTTGACGTTCACAAATAGAAAAATAGTCATACATTAATTTGTTTAGGTAATATATATATGTGTGTTCACCTGGATTTATTAGGACTTGAATACCTATGACATGAGAATTAAATAACATGTCATTCCCTAAGGAAGGTGTTAAATCATTCCAAAAAAAACCACAGAAGGTGTATCCAACATTAGAACTGCTAATCCAAAAGGAATTAAAGAAATTTTTGGATGCTATGATCATGATTAAAATTATACATTATAAATGGGTAGAAAAATTAGTCCTAATCAAAAAAAATTCAAGAGAGATTGGATTGTGTTTAGACTTATGGAATTTGTATAGAGCATCAAACATAGACAATTACCATGTTCCTCAAATGGAATATATTTTGTAGCTTTGATCCAGGTGGATATCGGTGGCCACCCACCTTTTCTGACTGGCTCAAAACAGTTTTCTGGCAATTTTGGTCATTTACTATTTTTAGCAGGTTTTAACTTCTGGGGCCATTTTGAGGGCCTAAATGAAGGTTTTTCGAGATCGATGCTCTCAATAAAATCCGAAGGCATAATTGAACCCCCAAAATTAATCTCCTTGACGATACCTTTCCAACGAGCTATCATACGCCTAAAACGGAGATCGTATGCAAAAGTTACGACCCCAGGAAGTTGATGTACTAACTTACCCAAACGGGGCCCACATGACTTTTGGCACTTCATATCCTAGGGTTAGGTTTTTGGATGTCTAGGGTTTTTGGAATTCCTATTTATTGTAAAAAGGCCTTCAGAGCCTCATTGTAATCATCTTCTTTCGAATGCGAGTAGCTGTCACATCTCTTCTCAGAGATAAGCTTCCACCATTCTAGCGAATCTTTCACTCTGTATTTTACAGTCTCTGTACATTTATTTCATTAATAGAAACTATGTATTACTGTACATCTGTGTTTATCATTGCATCTCTGATACACTTCTATTATGTTATTGAATATATGTGATATCTCTGTGCATTTCTTTATTATATCTCCGATCTCATTTCGTGCCGAAAATAATCTGGATCGGTGGTATCAGAGCAGGCTACTCTTGATCATTTTTTTTTCAGTGCATGTCCCCAACGAGGTCTGAGTATAGCAAGTTTGGTATTGAGCTTATCTCTCTTGAAGACAATCACTCTCACACACCCAAGAAACCCTCAATGGCGGAAGAAAAAAAAAACGATGGAGCAGACGATCCTATCAATCTGTTGCTTGAGCAAGCTCTCATGCGACAGAGGGATGAAATGATGGAGAATTTTGCCCACATCCTTAAACGCCTGCCAATAGCATCAAGCGCATCTTCATCAAACGGCCACTTTGGAGTCACCTTGCCTTTCAAGGTACAAGTTAATTTTGATATTCCTGTATTTGAAGGACAGATAGATGCAGAAGCCCTAGAAAAATGGTTAACTCTGCTAGAAGGTTATTTCTCTGTTCACAATTTTTTCGACAAATAAAAGATCACCTTCACACTCCTTAAAGCTCTCCCTCATGTCAAACATTGTTGGGAAAGTTACTAGGAGCAAAGTTCCACAGAGGAGTCTGGAATATATGGGGCCGATCCCACTTGGGATTTTTTTGTGGATGCGGTAAATGAACAATATTACCCTGTTGGAAACTATGAGGACCAATACATGAGATTGGCCACACTGTGGCAAGAGAGCGGCCAAGCAGTTCCGGAGTTCACCAATACATTCCATACCTTGCGCACCAAGCTGGGTATCAAATACTCCGAGCATCATTTGGTTATGAAATATCGTGGGGCTCTACACAGATACATCCAGACTAAAATGGATTTTCTGGACATCTCATCATTCGATGTTGCTTATCGATATGTTGTTAAAATTGAGCAGAAATTTAAGCACCGGAACAAACGGGAATTTGGGTCTGTAAATCCGCAACAACCAAAGTATGACAAAGACGGCCCTAACAAACAGTCTCCCAAAAACAAGTCCAAGACACAGGAAAAGAAGGGTCACGGGAAGACAAAGAAGGACACTGGAAAATGGTGTGATTTCCACAAAATCCCCTGGCACAACACCGGTGAATGTCGCTCAAAATAGTCATTGGTGGCCGAGATCAAAGACAAGGAGCCAAACCCTGATTCAGAATCTGATTCTGAAAATACTGGTAAAGGATAGATCATTGACGCAGACCCCACCGCTATTGTCGCAACCGCAGCAATTCAACCAGAAGAACCAACAGATCCTGAAGAGGGGGAGCACCTTTTTTATTCACAGATGTGGGTGAAGGGGACCCCGCTGCATTTTATTGTTGATAGCAAAAGCCAGAAAAACCTCATCTCAGCAGAGGTCATCAAACAGTTGGGATTGTCGACAACGCCACACCCGCAGCCATACAACATCGGGTGGCTTCGGCAAGGACGAGATCTCCATGTCAGCCAACAATGTTGATTGTCATACGGCATCCAACCCTTCAAGGATGTGGTATTATGTGATGTTGCCCCACTGGAAGTTTGTGATGTTCTCTTGGGCCAACCATATATGTGGAGATGCCATGTTGTTTATGAGTCTCAACCCGTAGTGTCATTGTTACTTTGGGGGCTCATCTCTACAGAATACCGTAGTGTCATTGTATTAGACTTTGATGAAACTATCAAGCCTCTACAAAAAATTATTAAGAAAGATGTTGTTTTTAAATGGAATTCCATTGAGATGGAAACCTTCAAAAAATATGTATATATAATTACTCCAACTTGATCATTACATAGCCCATATTTAAACACATAATTTTTTTATATCCATTTGCATCTTATCATTCCCTTACAACAATGCTTACACAAAATAGTGAGCAAGGGGATAAGCATCCAATCGCATTTATGAGCATTAGTCTACATGGGGTGAAATGAATTATCCAGCCATTGATAAACAAGCCCTTGTATTATTTAAAGATATCAAATCATTTATAGCCTATGTTATTAAAAACCACACCAAAGTGATAATGCCTCACCCAACCATTAGATATTTATTTATCCGAAAATAACTTGGAAAAAGGAGAGGAAACTAGATGGCTACCATAGAGGAATATGTTTTGAAGTTCAACCCTACAAAAATGGTTGGAGATCAAGGTTTATGTAAACTATTGGTAGAAGCACTAAACCTAGTTAAAGTGTCTAACAAAGGTTGGGAAAATGAAATTTCACTTTATGCCGAAGAGGTCTTGTTCATCCCAACTACAATGGACTCTCGGTACACTAATTTCAAATAGTTCTTACAGACTGGTGAGAGTCTAAGAAATCTAAACAAGAATAAAAATAGAGCATAAATTCTTAATTATACTTAATACCAAGTTCTAAATGATGTCTTATCCAAAATAATTACAATGGATTATTATGAAGATTCTTGGAGAAACAAGATGCTAACCATGTCCTTAAGGAGTTACATAATGGACCAGCTAGAGGACATTTTTCTAGCAAGAAAAAAACTCACAAAATGTTGAGAGGTAGCCATTATTGGCCAACATTATTCAAGGATGCTCATTCGCACACTTGAAGGTGCAAATTATGTCAAACTAGTATTGGACATGAGAAGAATCTTGCCATCCCATTGCAGCCTGTGGCGATCGATGAACCATTCCAATAGTTTGGTATGGACATTATAGGAGAGACAAACTTGAATTATTCAAAGAAACACGAGTACATTTTAACAGTTATAAACCATTTTCAAAGATGGATAGAATAGTGTAGCTGATCAAAGTAAATGAAGCAATTGGCATCATGTTCCTTGACCAACAATTGATTATCAGGTTTGAGGTTCCTTCCATATTTATCTTCTTTGAGATAGAATGAGTTCACTTTAGAAAAAGGAATCATATTATAGTTTTATGCTAATTATTACCCTCAAGGTAATGGTGTATCCAAGTCCACTAACAAGAACTTGATCAGAATTCTAAACAAATTATAGTTGATCATCAATGGAATTAGCATAATGCATTACCAAATTCCCTCTGGGCTGAGAGAGTTACCCCCAAGGCTTCTCTAGGAACCTTTCCTTACTTCCTAATATAAATAAAAGAAGCCATATTGCCTCCTAATGGTTTTCTACCTTCTCTCTAGCTTACTCAAGTTGCTTAGGGGTAGAATTGCCCATCTATCTAAGGGAAAATCAATATCTTGATGAAGCTAGAAGAAGAGAAATCCAAGAAAATGTTTGTTGTCCATCGAGAAATGGATAAAATATGGTTTAATAAACATTTAGTGACATGTAAAATGTTTTGAGGTGGGAGACCTTGTTTCGAAGTGGGATAAATTGAATGAGCCTAAAGGAAAACACATGATGCTTCAACATATGTGGCATGGTCCATTTGAGGTGGTTGAAAGCTTGGAACTAGCATGTATAGATTATAAAATCTAGAAGGGGATGTAGATCTCCTTCCTATAAATGGCCAAATTATGAATTTTTACTTCAGTTAGTTGCCTGAAAGGGTAGCTAGCATGTACATAGGTAGTTTTAGTTGTTATTTCCAATTTTCATTTTCAATTATACTTGAATTTTCTTTTGCTACATGTTGTTTGATTTTTGTAAATACTTTCACTCTCTACATTCATCTTGCTAATATTTGGTTTAGAATGCATTCTATTAACTATCATGCCCTAGTAGTTTTTATTTGTTATTTTTTATCATCTAAAAGTCATCCCATAACATGTTAGGACTAGTGAAGTTGTAAATATTTAGGCACAACTATGTTGAAATTATGAAAATATCAAAAGGATGTAATCATATTGGGAATGAGTAGGGTAACCTTGGACATGCAAAGACAAGATAGTTGTCTAAAATACAATGGTGAACATAGGATATAACAGGTGAGTGACTTTTGAATGAATTAGGAACCTAAGTGTTGGACAACTTACTAATAGACTGAAGAGTTCCACCCATTCACAAAAAATCGTTAAATTATGCTAAGAGTGACCAATCAAAATAAAAGTGATTTATCACTCAATCACGTTTCATCATTCTTTGGAAGCAAGTGGCATCCCTTATGATTTATTTATTTTTTTTCCATTCACCCATTACTTAAAGCAAGATAAAATAATATAAAAAGGAAATGGGAAAGGAAATTCAATTCATCATGGGAAGTGTGAGTACTATGTTAGGGCTATGGTTAAAATTGCAATGTGTTTGAAACCAAGGACAAAATAACGTGTGTTGGTGCACCAAAAGCCTTAAAATCAATCCCTAAATCAAAAAGTAGCGCTACAAGTAGCACCTTTTTTGGGGGGTTAAAATTGGAACATTTTTATAACCATGGCCTAAAAAACTAGTAGTATTGCAAACAAAACCATAAAATCAACATTTTTCATATACTAGTAACACAAATATTACTATATATATTTTCAAATACCTTTTCAACAACATATTTTAACCCCCACATGATTGAGAAGTTTGGAGGATATGTACATGAGGGGGCTATGTTCTAGGAGAGAGAAGAGTGGAATGAAGTCACGACTACCATGACCAAATTAGAGATGATTAATCAAAATAATTTCGATGTTTACTCTTAATTAACCAATTTTAAATTGATATTTTACATGAACCATGAAAAATATCTCATAGTGAACCTTTGTCTCGATCCAACAATCATCTAGTAAAACAAAAACAAATACAATAAATATTTAACTTATAATGTCCCAAATCCCTTTTATTTACACATCAAATACTTTATATATTATAATTAATTTATTAATTTTTTAAGTATTTTATAAAGAAATGTTTTTTTATTATATAATTATTTTAAAAAAGCCATTTAAAAAAAACATAGAGGAAGCTAAAGATAGGCATTGTTTTCTTTGTTTTCATAAAATTTTACACCTTATACCATCCTCTCCGACTAAAGTTCTCCTTAAATTATATTAAACGTAACTTTTGATTAATGATTTATTTTATTTCCAAGAATATTCTCAACTTAAAATTCTCCTTTCACTTTTTAAAAAATAACTTTAACTAATCTTTTTTCCTTATTATAGTTGCCGATAGGCATGGTATATAGTGTTGAGTTAGGTTTGACTTTCTATTAGTTTATGGTTGACTATAAAATATACACCCCTTTATCTAAAGTTTTAAAAAATAATGATTAATTTTAAATTTTAAATCTCATTTATCTAATATCTTATTGGTCAAAAACTTTGAAGTCTTATTGCTACCTTCACTTCCCCCAATGTTATTGTAAAAATATTTATGTCATCAGGTCATTTCATGCCTACTCCTTCTCTCCCTATCTCCTTAAACAATACTTTCATTATTATATTATGCAGGTATATGCTACCTAGTAGCCTTGTTTCCAAAAGTATTTAAAAGTAACTTTTGATTAATGATTTCTTTTATCTCCAAAAATATTCTCAACTTAAAATTCTCCTTTCAGTTTAAAAAATAAACAACTTTAACGAGCATTTTTTCTTATTTCCACAAGAATTCTCCGTTTTTAAAAAATAACTTTAATTAAAAAAAATTCTTATATCCAAAAGTATTCTCAAACAAATGTGTTATGTTATTTCCTTATTATACCTGAAAAGGTGTTTTATTATTTCCTTATTAGTCTCTGTCAAAGGCATAGAGGGACTGTAGCGATCGATAATTCGTTGACTTCATATTAGTTTGTCCTTTGACCACAAATATTTGCATAATATCTATTGTTGGAACTAGGGAACTAAAAACATTGATTTATATATAATAAAAGATACCATATATGTCATGATCTGATTGGATAACAGATTGGAGCTCTTATTGTCGGCTTCGCTATTCCCAATGTTTGATATGTTAGCATATCCAAAGTTTTTTATTATATACGGTCTTTCTGAGTTGTTATTTTTTTCTTGAAATGTTTGGATATCCAAAGTTTTGAAGATAGATAGTCAGTTTTTTATAAGTTGACTTCATATTAGTTTGTCCTTTGAATAATTTTTTTTTTTACATAGGCTCTATTGTTCGAACTATTGTTATTCATTTTTTTATTATTATTGTTATAAAATAATATAACAAATGTTTTTTTGTACGTAAGTGGCCTGTCACACTGCGTTCTTTCTTAAATGTTTACAGAGCAGTTTTGACAGACTTAAATGTTTACCTAACAGGCTTCACAGCCTTAAATGTTTACTTAACAGGCCTGTTACAATACATTTTCTTCCGGGTTCTCTGTAGTAAATGTGGGCAATATTGTTCTTCAGCAACATTGTTGGTTCACTAGTTCATGCTTGCTTCTTGCATGTTCATTGATTTCTTATTTGCATGTTGTTGTTGTTCTTGGTTTCATGTTCGTCTTGTTGCAGTTTTCACGGTTGGGGTTCTGCAACCGCGATTGTAACTGCCCTTCTGTCATTCCCCATTGATAGGCAGTTTTGGGTGTCGTGTTTAGCTTTGCTTGCTATTTGTAGTTTGCAGGTGGGAAATTTGACTACTGGGGATGCCTGAGTCGAAATCCTCTTGCAGAACATCTTTGTATGTGAGGAGAAAATACGATTTCCTTTTGTGATGCATCACTGTGGCTGTGTTGGAGGTAGGTTATGTGTCGAACATTGGCCTTTTGTCATTCTTCGTTGACGGGCGGGTTTGGGTGTCATGATTAGCTTCGCTTGCTATCTACAGTTTGCAGGTGGGAAATTTGACTACTAGGGATGCCTCAATTGAAATCCTCTTGCAAAACATCTTTGTATGTGAGGAGAAAATACGATTCCCTTTTCCTATGCTTCACTGTGGTTGAGATGGAGGTAGGTTCTGTGTCAAACATTGGCCTTCGGTAGTTCCCAGATGACGACCGGGTTTGTGTGTTGTGATTAGCTTCACTTTCTATCTGCAGGTGGGAAATTTGACTGCTGGGGATGCCTGAGTCGAAATCCTCTTGCAAAACATCTTTGTATGTGAGGAGAAAATATGATTCCCTTTTCCTATGCATCATTGCGGTTGTAATGGAGGTAGGTTTTGTGTCGAACATTAGCAATCAGGAACGAGATGAAGCCAACATTACATTCATGCTTCTCTGGTCGTAGTAATCACATACAAAGATGGACTGCATGAGGATTTTGATCGCTCCCAGTATTGAAAAATACCAACTGTGAAAACTGCACCTTTCTTAATTGTTTGCACAATGGCAGACCTTTGGATGGTCCTGCCAGCTTCGAATTTTACCTGACAGGTCTCACGGCCTGAAATATTTGGTTAACAAATGTGTTACAATACATTTTCCTCTGAATTTTTTGATACAATCTTGTGTGCAGTGAATTTGGCCAATATTGTTCTTCACCAGCATTCCTGCTCGATTGGTTGGTGCTTGCTTCTTAGTTCGTTGGATGTTGCTTATTGTTGTTTGGTTCAACTTTGCAGGGTTCAAGTCCTACGACTGCAATTGGGCCTTTTGGTGCTTCTTAACTGGGTTGTTAATTGTTGCTTGCTCTTGTTTTCTTAAACATTGCGATGTTGGGGTACTGCATCTGCAGTTGGATCTGTTGTTACATGGTTTTACAGTTGGCTCCCCAGAAAATACTATTAAGATAAAATAATATGCAAAACTTTGCAGTGGATGTAAATTACATCTCTTATGGCTTGAACCAGAGTTTGTTGGGCTCGAACTATATTTCATAGTTGATGATGTTTTTCCCATGGTTAATGTCTTTCTATGGCTTCATAGTTATGAGAGTAAGTGTTGATGTGTGAGCGATAAAGTTCTTCTCTCCCTTTCTTTTTCCTCTTGTAAACTTTCTCGTTGTTTCCTTTTGTTCTTCCCCTCTATTATGTGTTTATGGTTCTATACTTTGCCACATTTCTGTCGTCATGTATTCTCGGGGTGGCCAATTGAAAAATCGTCATCTCCACCTATATCTTCACATCACAAGTCCGGTCGTTCGCCGTTCATTTTCATATTTATCCAATTTCTTCTAAACTTTCTTGTTTTTCCCTTTTGTTCTTACCCTCTATTATGCGTTTTTGGTTGTATACTTTGTCACGTTTCTGTGCTCACAGGTTCCAAGTGTGGGGAACTGAAAAATCGTCATGTCCATCTATATATTCACATCACGATCCCGACAAACCGTCATTCGTTTGCATACTTAGCCAATTTTATGAACGTGGGTTCGTGGATAGGTGCTATCGAACTCTGGTAACCCATGTTGGGGGTATACATCTTGCACCCAAAAATTTTGTACTCTACAATTCAACCCCAGAATCCTCGAACTCGCAGCTCTGCCTCTACCTACGATGACTGTGTCTATCTTACCTGCCTTTCCATACTTAGTCGAGTCTTCAAAGTTTCGCAAGTTCACGCGTTCCCAGGTTCAGAAAAGTTTAAAAGAATTTTTTCACTCCCCTCCATCCCCACCACCTTATGCCCTTCCCATTGCACATTAATTATGCTTTTAAAAGTGACAACCAACCAGACAGGTTCGAAAAGATTGGCTTTAATAAGCGGAAAGCTTGAGGACATCTCCCATTAAAATGCATAAAGAGGCGAATATTATGTGATCTAATAAAAAAAATTGCGTGCATTTTGAATTTGCAAAAAGTGTTGGCTATTTTAGTTTTTTAAAGGCATCATCATAGTAAAAGTGCAATATTGTACTACCACACTGCCATCCATGAATGTGTCATCCACAGAGGTCTTGAGGTCATGTCCCTCTTAAATATTGTGCATATGTTACAGGTAGTCATATTTGAGAATCTGCTTGGATATGGGAATGTTAATACGTGCTATTAGTGACTATTCAACGCACATATTCGAAAAGACTGGCATTAATAAGAGAAAATATCGAGGGCATCTTCCATTAATACGAATTGAACCAAAATCTACGGAAGATTATACTGTCATCCTCTAACGTTGATTTTAAATGTGTATTCCCATTTCTCTTTATCATCAAAGAGTTGGGCTTTAAGGTGTCTTCGTTGTAATGTTCATGGTCATGGACATGTAAGACAACTTAGAGATGCCATTGAGGCCCAATTGAAAGACGAGAGAATGGTTTTTTGTGACGTCATCTTTGAGCGAGAAAAAAAAAACTCTGTTAGCCAACAGAAACTCAGGTAGGGAAAAAATATATATATCTTTCGGTTGGTGTTCTCCCTGTATTCAATTCTTTGGTTCATTGAAAGGCCTACCTAGAGATTTGTTTGTTGATCTTATTTGTTTTTTTACTGGGAGTTGGAAGGGATTTTCAGGTCACCTGCAAAATGCTCCTTCGTTGAAGTATATAGTTTCTTCCAACAACAAAGATTTGGCAAGTGTATTTCTAGTCCCTGCATCGACATGTAACTGGAAAAATTTAATGGGAAGGAATTTTGGATTATGGACTTTGCAACACTTTTTGAGGATTACTTTATACTACCACCTTCTACAAGAAGTTTCGCGTGTTCAGGTAATGATTTGGTTTCTGAAAATCACCTTTTACTACCACCTTCATGTAATCATTTTATTTCATTCTTTATAAGAGAACTTAATGTAGTGGTGTATTCCAGAGTTGTTTCCACCTAATGTTAATCTTCTTGTTGTTTCCCTTTCTTTGGAGAAGGAAAATGCATTTCTTCTATTGCAGTTGATGCGATATTTGAAAAAAAAAAATGTTCGAACCATACAATTTTTTATTTTTTAAAATATAGAACAATGTGGTTTTTGAACACATGGTTGTTTGAAAAGTTTTAGGCGTTGTTTGGGTTTCACGTCCTTCAAGGATGTTAATTAATCACACAATTAATATTGCTTGTGCCAATGCAATTGAGTCGTCATCCACTATGGAAATAGCATTAACACTACAATGTCAGATAATAAATGTTTGGCATGTGCCTAATGTCAAGGTAATTATCGCACAGGACACCCAATGTCCAAAGATTTATGGACTCAAAGAAACATTGTAGTTGTCGTGAGAAAGCAACACTAAAGTTGATGTTCTTTGCAGGTCTAACAATCCTACAGTTTAGGTGCTTTGACAATGACCTCCTTGCTTGTTCACCGCATTGTCTCACTACAGTCAATAGCATTGTTCCCATTGCCACCGCTAATGTTAATGTCTGAAGCCGAATCTATCTGGAGCCTGAGGTCGCCACCAATGTGGATGCCCAAGCTGAAACTACCTGGAACCTAGGATCATGACTTCTTACACTTGACATTAGTATCAGTAGTGATCGAAATTTGATTGTATGTCGATTATGTTACTGCATCCATAGGTCGTTCAACACTCTTTGACATGGAAACTGGCTATCTGCCAATTCTATTACAACTTTGGCATAAAATGTTCTGTAATTTTAGAATGTTGATTAAAACACGCATACAGTTTCTCATGTTCGTGGATATCCAATATTATAATTTCCTTCTGAATGTATTCAAGCATGGAGTAATATTTGGCATCAGTTCTGAACATTCCAGACCATTTTGTGGGTCGTCATGTATGCCACCCCTACGACGAAAGATATATTATGATGTGATCTACAACATTTGATACACTTGCCAAATCTGTGTTGCTTGAAGAAGCTATGTACTTCAACAGAGGAACATTTTGCAGCTGCCTTGGATGTCCCTTCCAATTTACAGTAATAAAACAAAGAATTTCAACATACAAATCTTCAGGTAGACTTTTTAACCAAATAGATGATCGAATACACAGAGAATAGCAGTCACAACATACTCGATTTTTTTTTGTCTCGTTTTTTGCTTCCTAACAGGATTTGTTTCCCCCAAAGCTAACGTCACATAGAACCACTCCCTCGTCTTTGAATTGGGCCTAAATCGCATTTCTAAGTTTTCTCGGATGCCAATAATGAGGAACATTGCAAGGAAGACACCTTAACCCCCAATTTTTAGACGACAGAGGGAAATTAACACTTAACAAAGTATGGAATGTTGAATAAACAGCCAATGCAGGCAGGCCATATCTAGAAGAGATAAGCTATTCAATAAGCTGGGATAGATCTAATTGGCAGCACCAATGAAGTCCAAGACCCGAAATTGATATTAAACTCATTGTTTTTTATGAATCAAGCATTTGATCGTCAATTTGAAATCTATAAAATATTGTCCACAAGCTTCATTATTGTACATATTTTTTATTTTTTTGGTCGACGGCAGGCCAAATGGAAATCATTGTGGCACATAATCTCAGTTGTATTTTGTAACCCAGCTTATTTGAATATAGAATATTTGTGGTTTTTTCCAATCTCTGGTATTGCTTTTTATTTTATTTGTACCTTTTTTTTGTGTGTTGTTAAACAGGGACGACAAACTTTTCTTTCTGTTGCCTAGCACTTCAATTTAAATAAAGGCTACTATGTTCGTTCCTTAAATTTTACATGGAAGAATATTTTTTCATGGGCCATACTTATGTGGCGCTCGCCCTATACTTAAAGAAAGAAATGGGAGGACCTGTCTTGCTTTCATTTTTCGGGGTCCCGTAAATAGAATGGATTAATGACTATTACAACAAGGCAACTCAAGTGTTGACGTCATGTTCTTGTTCAATATTTTGCATATATTGCAGCTTCTTCTGTTTGATAATATTTGTGCATACAAAAAAAAATGTTGCATCATATATATATATATATATATATATATATATATATATATATATATATTTGTTTCTATTTCTTATTGGTTTCAACGAAATTTGCGAACCGAACAACATCCTGCAAATAGGAAAATGATTTACATTTGAACCAGAAATAATCTATTAATATATATTAATATGAATACTATTGGAATAAATATAAAAACTTTATCTTAGCCAATTATCTGACCACCGGGACCCGGGTTTGCGGTGTCCAACACTTATGTCCCTTGTTCCGCCATATACATCTTGCAGCCAAAGAACTTTTGTGTTCTGCAATTTATGCTTTTACTAGTGAGAACTCACCAGGGGTTCGAAAACATTGGCATTAATAAACGAACAGTAGATTTTCTTCTGTGAGATACTTAGCCATTTTCCTCTTTTCTTCTTCCTGTCTATTATCACTTTCTGGTTATATACTTAGTCGCCTTTCTATAATCGTGGGTTCCAAGGTTGGCGGTTTGACATATCTTCATCTATATCCTCACATGACGAATCCGATTGACCGTTGTTCCTTTCCATACTTAGCCAATTTTGTGGTCGCGGTTGCCGAGTTGGCGCTTTCGAACTTTGTTGCTTCTTGTTCCGTGATATACATCTTGCACTCAAAACTTTCATGATCTACAATTCCACCGCAGACTCCTCGAACTCGCAAGATTCACTCTACCAGGTTTCACAAATGTCTCAAAGTATTTGTCGCTACCTTCCATCCCCACTAACTTTGTGTCCTTCCTAATATACATTAATTATGATCTTACTAGTGACAACTGAACACACTGGTACGAAACAATTGGCACCCAGACCTCCTCCATATACAAATTGACTGTCGGACTTCGACATCGTCCCCTCTTCTGTGTTACACATTATGCATTCAAATGTTTCAAGTGATACAATTTGATCGGGGCCTCACGTCTTCTGGGGAGACCTTGTCTCGAGGACTAACCATCCCTAAAGAACTTGTCCAGAAACATGCAAAGAATATCTTGCTAGGTAATGGCAAAGCTATTACAAATTTCAATATATTAGCGAAAACAAGTTCGGGCCAGCGTTTCCCTATTCCATACTTGGACACTTTTTCGATTGCGGGTTCCCGGATTGACGGCCTCAAAGTTGTGTTTTGAATCTTCCGCGACTTGCAAATAGTGCTCGGAGTTCCGGGATATACAATTTATCCACTGGAATGCCCCGTCACGAGCCCAGCCGTCCGCCATTTTTTTTCTTTCTATTGCTTAGGGATTTCAACGAAATTTGCGAACCAAACAGGATCCTACAAATTGGAAGATGATTTACATTTGGACCAGAAATAATCTATTAATATATATTAATATGAATACTATTGGAATAAATATAAAAACTTTCTCTTTAAATTTTCCTTGTTTTCTCCCCCTCTATTATCCCTTTGTGGTTCTATATTTAGTAGCATCTCTATGATCATGGCATCCTGGATTCGCAGATTGGAAGATGCTTATCTTTATCTATATCTTCACACCATGACCCCGACCGACCGCAGTCCCTTTCAATACTTAGCCAATTATCTGACCACCGGGTCCCATGTTTGCAGTATCCAACACTTATGTCCCATGTTTTGTCATATACATCTTGCACCCAAAGAACTTCCGTGATTTGCAATTTATGCTTTTACTAGTGAGAACTCACCAAGGGTTCGAAAATATTGGCATTAATAAATGAACACTAGATGTTCCTCTATGAGATACTTTGCCCTTATTCCCTTTTCTTCTTCATGTCTATTATCGCTTTATGGTTATATACTTAATCACCTTTCTATGATCGCGAGTTCCAGCGTTGGTGGGCTGACATATCTTCATCTCCATTTATATCCTCACATGATGAATCTGACCGACCATTGGTCCTTTCCATTCTTAGCCAACTTTATGGCCACAGTTGTCGGTTTGGTGCTTTTGAACTCTGTTGCTTCTTGTTTCGTGATATACATCTTGCACTCAAAACTTATGTGATCTACAATTCCACCGCAGACTCCTCGAAGTCGCCAGCTTCACTCTACCAGGGTTCACAAATGTTTCAAAGTATATGTCGTTGCCTTCTATCCCCACTAACCTCCCATCCTTCCTAACATTAATTGTGGTCTTGTTATCCCCACTTTTTAGGGATAACTAGGAGATCATGTCTCGAGCAACATAGGTCCTAGACATGGAGTATCGAGAGCAGGATTGACTTGATCATGGCCCTGGAGGGCCCATCCTTTTCTTCTTCCATCAACTTTGTCTTGTCAGCAGCAGCAACATCCATCACCATCGGCTTGGTCTTGTATCAGAAGAGGTTCTTTCTCCATGAGGTAATTGGTCCAGGTATCATGGTATGTGTCACGTTTGATCATTAAAACCTTCAAATATATGCATTTGATTCCTTTTATCTCTAACAACTACTTGGATCTTACATTTTCCCACTTGACCATGATTGGGGGAATTGACAGGGTGCCATAGCAAGCCTGTGCCCATAGGTCTTGTTTTGGCACCGAGGGGATTTCTGAAAATCCATCATCCGCTCCCATCATAGCACCATTGTTTCATCTTATCACCCACTCATCTATCCCATTCCCCTTGTCCAGGCATTAGGCTGACCTATTTGTAGGATTACACCTTATCTCGTGGGAAGAAGGGGCTAAAGGCCTAGAAGGTAAAAGCAACTGGTAAAAGACAAAAGCCTAAAATGAAACCTCGAGATGCTTTGCCCAGGGATCCCCAAGAAGGCAATAAAAAGCCTCTCAGCAAGAAACGGGAGGGACCCGAAAAAAAACAAACAAGATCTAGTTAGAGGATAGGGGGTCTCATCACGAGCCAGCCTATTAGGTTCATGGGTACCTAGCAGTATGACATTGCCACCATCTGGTTACCATGTCAGGGCAGTGACCTTTGGTTGCATGGCCAAGGGAAAGGGGGTCTCATCACGAGCCAGCCTTCTCATCTCTGTGAAAGTACTTGTGGGTAACACTGTCAGCTCTGGTCACCATGCCAAGGCAGTGTCCTCTGGTTAGCCCTTGAATAAGAAGAAAAAGCAAATAAAAGAATAAAGGAAAAAATGGGCTTGGAAAACATGCATCCATGACAGGTATAGCTCACCTTCTACAAAGGCACCCATAGATAACATTATGCATCCTTGACCCTCACTGTACCCACATGTCTGGACATCCCCTAGCCACATCACCTCACTTACATGGCTTGGATGAAATCCTCCTGGAAACTTTCCTTTTTCTTGTGGATACTAGCCCAATAGGACGTCTTGTCCTTTTCTCCAATCTTGTATTGCAGGTTTTTGTAATGTCTTTGAGCTATTGACTGATGTATCAGGGTTTTTATGCATATGTTTAATAATATTCATGATGATATGTGATTAAAATTGCTATGATCCCAGTGACTGATGAGCCCATGGAGGGTGAAGCTTTTGGACAGGTACCATTTGGACCGGTACACATGGGGAGATGACCAGTTCGGACCTCCATGGGGATGAAGAGCCCACCAGATGGATGTTGAGACCCCATCAGGGGGTAGAGACAGGATGGAGATGGATTAGGGATTTTGCACCGAAGAGGAAGAGGATGTTCCATCAGAGGCACTCCGACAGGACTAGACCTAGGGGGAATGACCCCTTTTCAGTGCAACACTAGCCTTGGAAGGCTTAGGACGTCCCCATCTTTACCATGACGTCATCTAGCTTCATGGACACTTTTGGAGGTAGACTGGGCAGCAGTGGCACGTGTGGCATGTTAGAGAGGCCCCTAGGCGGTTAATGTTTTGCTCCTAGATGTCTCATTTTCCCTAGAAGGGGCTAGTGCCTCCCTTGAAGGGGATTTTACTCTCTTTGCAGCTCAATTAGGGTTTTAATTTGACAATTTAATGTAAAAACAGTATTGTTTTGACATTATGGCCTTGTCGGCCATGTTATGACCTAAAAAGTAAAATTAGGTCATTGATACACTATATATTGAGGGTTTTGACTCTCATTTTATCATAACACATCACTCACTCATGAGTGAGGTCTGATTTTAGCGCCCTACTTGGGTAATTTTGTTGGTTTAGTGAGGCGCACTTGTTGAAGGAAGGCATTTCTTGGCATTTTATGGTTTTTCTCTTGAAGGATGGTGTTACAACTAGGGTTTGCAAGGTTATTTCTTGATGAATTGTAAGTATTTTTCTACAAAACTTCTTTATTGAATGGTTGTAGTCTTATTTTCTTACATGTATTTATAATTTGTTGAATCAAAACCCTAGGTGACAAGCACACAAGTAGGTCCTTGTCTCATGTCCCCTAAGAGAGAAATTTTCAGCCATTGAAGAAGGAAGGAAGAGCCTAGCCATAGCTACACTCTCATTTCTTCTTCTCCCTAAGCTAGTCATACTTTCCAGAGGTCAAGAATGAGGAGACGTCCCAGGCCTAGGTTATCTACACCTAGGGTCGTCCTTCTTCTAGGGTTTAGTGATAGAGCCTTGTTGTAGCAACACTCTCCCTCACTGCACTCTCTTGTCTTGATTTATCTTTCATGCTAGCCATTTTTTAGAAGTTTACCAAAGGAAGGAGGAGAGAGCACGAGGCCTTGCTTTAGCAACACCGGAGTGAGCCTCTCTCCCCTAGGGTTTTGATTCTGAATCCTTGCCATAGCAGCACTTCAAAACTCTTCCCTCTAGTCCTTTGCCATCCTCCTTCAACCCTTGCGTCCTCTATTAAATTGACTCCATAAGCCTGAAGGCACTAATCTTAGACCTCCAGCGTTGAAGTGAAAGTCATCAAACAAACTCTCAAACTATTTTCTAAATTGAAACCCTAACTAACTGCTAATCCTAAGTTGTTGACGTCACACCTAGAATATTTCATCTTTATGCAGCAATGTCTTGTTTTAAGAGCAATTGAATGATGATTTAGGCATTAATTGATGATGTGTTGATTTGTTACATTGAATGCCAGGTCATTTCAGTATTTATTGAGGAAGTGATATTATTTGCATTGCTATATTGATAAACATTGACTTCGTCAATATTTATTGCCATAATTGCTTATTTGAATATCAGATAGTCTTATGAAGTACTAACCCATTGAATCATAGCTTGCATATATATTGGTTTGTTGTTGCTTTGTTCTGGGCAGGTGTTCTTCTTTGGGACTTCACTTCATTATTGGTTGTTTATCCGGGACTAACTGTTTTGGTGGTGACCTGTGAAGGGGAAACTTTATCTTTGTCCTTTTAACTTTTGCCTCTTCAAAACTCCAGGTTATTGTGGATGTCTCCCATGGGGCTCACCTCCCTAAAGAGAAATAACCTCCCCATCGTGGTGACATTGGGTGGGATAGGTTCATGTTACGCCAATTTGGCCTTCTATCTTATAGCCATTTGATCTAGCTACAAACTGTGCGATGACATTTTGGCGTCGTTGTCGGGGAACACTGAGTCAATTCTCCTCAAACGACAAATCTTTTCGATAAGCCTTTCCTCAGAGCCTTTTCTTAAGAGCTTACCTGGCGACTCCACTAGGGTGTTTTCCCTTTTCTTTGATGATTTCAAGAAAATCATCTGGCTACTCCACAAATAGATAATGACGACCCGTAGTGGACGTCAGTATATACTTTCATCTACTACTATGACATCCAAAATTCCTGTCACCCCTGTAAGTTCTCCCAAATGGTCTCATAAAGAACTCTTTGGCCCTTTAAGCTTACCTAGCACCCAAGGGGGGTTACATGATCTACCCAAGAAGGTCGAGTCATGGATACCTAAGTTTTCAGGGGAAGATGGATCCTATGGAAACTCTCATTGGACCGACTTCTGTGATGCATTCCAGTTTCACCAATCTGGACAAGAACACCCCAATGTATTTTTAAGGCTCTTTGTGAGCTCACTCACTGGAAGTGCCAGAAGATGGATTAACAAACTCCCGAAAGGAAGCATCAAAACCCCTGAAGATATTGAACAAACCTTCAAGAAATATTGGTGTGAAAAAGAAAGCATCGGTTCCCTTTACTCTCAATACATTGATATTTGCAAAGCCTCTAGCGAGGGCATTAGGGATTTCAATGATAGGTTCAACCTTCTCCTCAAGAAGACCAGGCCTAGTTTCTCAGAAGAAGTTGTCCTCCAACACTACTTGAACTTGTTGGAAGGAGTTTTGCAGTTTACTCTCAAGGATCGGTCACCCTCAACTCTAAAAGAAGCACAAGATTTTGCTTGCCAGATTGAGAAGAACCTTGAATTTGAAGACTACATCCATCAAGTCAATCTCCCGTGCAATAATGACCCTTGGGAATATAGTGATGAGGATATCACCGAAGCTGAACCCAAGTTCCTAGAGATTCTTGAGGTAAAACTCATGCCTCCCAAAAGGAAATGGAACACAGCTTTCTCAAACATCAACAATGTCTTAAACGTCTCAAGACAACATGAACCATCCGAGGATTTGGGCATGGCCACTCATAAAAAACCTAACTTTGAAGATTCCTTATTTGTCTTGAACACACCAATGTTGGAAAATCAAGACATGAGTGAAACCAATAGGTCTGAAGAGCCCCGGGTACATAATGGAAACAACTTAGACACTAGTATGTCCTATATCTTGCAAAGGGTTAAAAGAATTCGCGAAATCGTTCATTTTTTGACAAAGCAAGACCTGGATGACCAATTATATTTTGAGGGGACTCCCACACTATTACAAACTGGTCAGTTTGAGAAAGATGAGAAAACACCCTCTTTATCATTAATGGATGATCTTGGACCTAGTGATTACAAATCGATGGATCCATACTTGTTTCAAGATTGCCCCACTTTTTTCTTGACAGGAGAAGACACAGATTGGGGTGATTATCCCGACGATGCCTCTAATACCTTTGAAGATTCGGATGAAGATGGCTATCTAGTACAGAGAGTAACTAATATCATTGATTGGAACGAAGATGTTTTCAAAGACATAGAAGTTCCAAGCACTGTCATTGTGGATGAAAACTCTTGGTGTTTTCAATGCAGTGAAGCACATTGGGAACATGAGTTTCCTTACAGTAATTGTGGCCATCAACAAGTAAACAATATAGACCACATCATAGAAGGCCCTCAAATAAATATCACTGCTGAAGAGCATCAAGAGGCCATAAAAGAAGCAGCCAGGTCAGCCAGAATGGCGGTAATAGACAAACTAGACCAAGAATCAAAAGAAAAGCTAAAGAAACAAGAGTCCTAGGTGTATAGAAGAAAGAAGTTGAACCAACCTGTCGTTGACCAAACAAAAAACCACCTTTGGATGTAATATTTCCTAAAACATCCAAGACTAAAAGGGTTAACCTGAACTTTGACCTTGAAGGGGCATTATCCAAGATGTTTGTAACCATCACTTTGAGAGAAGTCATCAAGGTACCATCTATCAAACAGCGATTTGACAACTTTTTCCAAGGATCGGATGGACCATTGAAAGATGGAACTATTGGTCGTATCCTGAATGTACCTGTGACTACAACTTATGTGCAAGAGCCCAGTGGTTCCATCAAAGATGACAAAGAACGTGACAAAACTAGACAGACTCCTCATAAATATTCTCCAGAAGCTACGCCTTTTGCAAAGGAGGAAAATTCTAATCAGATTAAATGAATCAAGAAAGAGGAATACCAACAACTCCTAGATGAGTTCAAAGGTCAGGAATCCGAGACTGCAAAAATACTAAAGAAGCTGGAAGATGATGTACGGATCCGTCCTTCATAGCAGGAAATCTTTATAGCAGAATCCCACCCACCTCCCTCTACACAATACACCAGGGTTGTTCAAGGAACGACCAATTTCGAAGTCAGAGAGTACAAGGAAGGGGACGTGGTATGGATGTGGGATGCCAATAAAGGGAAGCCTACTAATATCAAAGGAAACAATCATTTTTGGCTTGGCCCTTTTAAGGTTGGAAGAAAATCAGTTAATGACTCTTATTACTTGTCTACACTGGAGGGACGAAGGCACATAGTGCCCATCAGCGGGCGCCTCCTCAAACCCCACCAGGATGGGGTAACTTGACTTCACAGGTAAGTACAGGTAAGTAGGCATTTTGTAATCGTGTATTATACCATTTGCATTTCATGTTAGTTTTCTTTCACATTTTCATTATTGATTGTTTTATTTCAGTCTGCTCCCATCATAGCACGACTGTTTCATCTTATCACCCACTCATCTATCCCATTCCCCTTGTCCGGGCATTGGGTTGACCTATTTGTAGGATTTCACCTTATCTCATGGGAAGAAGGGGCTAAAGGCCCAGAAGGTAAAAGTATCTGGTAAAAGACAAAATCCTAAAATGAAACCTCAAGATGCTTTGGCCAAGGATCCCCAAGAAAGCAATAAAAAGCCTCTCAGCAAGAAACAGGAGGGACCCGGAAAATAGCAAATAGGCTCTAGTCAAAGGATAGGGGGTCTCATCACGAGCCAACCTATTAGGTTCATGGGTACCTAGCAGTATGACATTGCCACCATCTGGTTACCACACCAGGGCAGTGACCTTTGGTTGCATGGCCAAGGGAAAGGGGGTCTCATCACGAGCCAACCTTCTCATCTCTGTGAAAGTACTTGTGGGTAACACTGTCAGATCTGGTCACCATGCCAAGACAGTGTCCTCTGGTTAGCCCTTGAATAAAAAGAAAAGGCAAATAAAAGAATAAAGCAAGAAAAAGAATAAAGGCAAAAACAAGCTTGGAAAAAATGCATCCATGATAGGTACAGATCGCCTTCTACAAAGGCACCCACAGATAACATTATGCATCCTTGACCCTCACTGCACCCACATGTCTGGACACCCCCTAGCCACATCACCTCACTTACATGGCTTGGATGAAATCTTCCTGGAAACTTTCATTTTCTTGTGGATACTAGCCCAATAGGACATCTTGTCATTTTCTCCAATCTTGTATTGCAGGTTTTTGTAATGTCTTTGAGCTATTGATTGATGTATCAAGGCTTTTATGCCTATGTTTAATAATATTGCTGATGAGATGTGATTAACATTGCTATGATCTCATTCAATGATGAGCCCATGGAGGGAGTAGCTTTTGATGTGTAGGACCATGCCCGACGGACAGGTACCATTTGGACTGGTACACATGGGGAGATGACCAGTTCGGACCTCCATGGGGATGAAGAGCCCACCAGATGGATGTTGAGACCCCATCAAGGGGTAGATACAGGATGGAGATGGATTAGGGTTTTTGCATCAAAGAGGAAGAGAACGTTCCATCAGAGGCACTCCGACAGGACTAGACCTAGGGGGAATGACCCCTTTTCAGTGAAACGCTAGCCTTGGAAGGCTTAGGACGTCCCCATCTTCACCATGATGTCATCCATCTTCATGGACACTTTTGGAGGCAGACTGGGCAGCAGTGGCACATGTGGCATGTTGGAGAGGCCCCTGGGGGGCTAACGTTTAGCTCCTAGATGTCGCATTTTCCCTAGAAGGGGCTAGCGCCTCCCTTGAAGGGGATTTTACTCTCTTTGCAGCTCAATTAGGGTTTTAATTTGATAATTTAATGTAAAAACAATATTATTTTGGCATTATGGCCTTGTCGACCTTTTTATGACCTAAAACGTAAAATTAGGTCATTGATACACTATATATTGAGGGTTTTGACTCTCATTTTATCATAACACATCACTCACTCATGAGTGAGGTCTGATTTTAGCGCCCTACTTGGGTAATTTTGCTGGTTTAGTGAGGCGCACTTGTTGAATGAAGGCATTTCTTAGCATTTTATAGTTTTTCTCTTGAAGGAAGGTGTTACAACTAAGGTTTGCATGGTTATTTCTTGATGAATTGTAAGTATTTTTCTGCAAAACTTCTTGATTGAATGGTTGTAGTCTTATTTTCTTATATGTATTTATAATTTGTTGAATCAAAACCCTAGGTGACAAGCACACAAGTAAGTCCTTGTCTCATGTCCCCTAAGAGAGAAATTTTCGACCATTGAAGAAGGAAGGAAGAGCCTAGCCATAGTTACACTCTCATTTCTTCTTCTCCCTAAGCTAGCCATACTTTCCATAGGTCAAGAAGGAGGAGACGTCCCAGGCCTAGATTATCTACACCTAGGGTCGTCCTTCTTCTAGGGTCTAGGGTTTAGTGATAGAGCCTTGTTGTAGCAACACTCTCCCTCGTTGCACTCTCTTGTCTTGATTTATCTTTCATGCTAGCCATTTTTTCCAAGTTAACCTAAGGAAGGAGGAGAGAGCACGAGGCCTTGCTTTAGCAACACCGGAGTGAGCCTCTCTCCCCTAGGGTTTTGATTCTGAAGCCTTGCCATAGCAGCACTTCAGAACTCTTCCCTCTAGTCCTTTGTCGTCCTCCTTCAACCCTTGCGTCCTCTATTAAATTGACTCCATAAGCCCGAAGGCACTGATCTTAGACCTCCAGCGTTGAAGTGAAAGTGATCAAACAAACTCTCAAACTATTTTCTAAATTGAAACCCTAACTAACTGCTAACCCTAAGTTATTGACGTCACACCTAGAATGTTTCATCTTTATGCAGCAACATCTTGTTTTAAGCGCAATTGAATGATGATTTAGGAATTAATTGATGATGTGTTGATTTGTTACATTGAATGCCAGGTCATTTCAGTATTTATTGAGGAAGTGATAATATTTGCATTGGTATATTGATAAACATTGACTTCGTCAATATTTATTGCCATAATATCTTATTTGAATATCAGATAGTCTTATGAAGTACTAACCCATTGAATCATAGCTTGCATATATATTGTTTTGTTGTTGCTTTGTTCCGGGTAGGTGTTATTCTTTGGACTTCACTTCATTATTGGTTGTTTAGCTGGGACTATCTGTTTTGGTGGTGACCTGTGAAGGGGGAACTTTACCTTTGTCCTTTTAACTTTTGCCTCTTCAAAACTCCAGGTTATCGGGGACGTCTCCCCTGGGCCTAACCTCCCTAAAGAGAAAGAACCTCCCCATCGTGGTGACATTGGGTGGGATAGGTTCATGTTACGCCAGTTTGGCCTTCTATCTTATAGCCATTTGACCTAGCTACAAACTCTGCGATAACAGGTCTTACTAGTGAAAACTCAACACATTGGTACGAAACAATTGGCACTCAGGCCTCCACCATATACAAATTGACTACCAGACTCCAACATCGTTCCCTCTTCTATGTTACATATTATGCATTCAAATGTTCTGAGTGATACAATTTGACTGTTGGGGCCTCACGTCTTCTGGGGAGACCTTGTCACCCTATTTTGGATCCTCGTGTTGGTAGGTTCATGAAATCTCCAATTCCTAGTCATTGTTTCCTGTTCCACCCATCCTCATACTTATTTCCAAATATGCAACACCAAATATTTAATACTAAAACGTCGTCATGCAACAACCGTAAATATCGTCATTAATAAGCAAAAGTCTTGGGGACTAACCATCCCTACAGAACTTGTCCAGAAACATGCAAAGAAGATCTTGCCAAGTAATGGCAAAGCTATTACAAATTTCAATATATTAGTGAAAACAAGTTTGGGCAAGCCTTTCCCTATTCCATACTTTTTCGATTGTGGGTTCCCTGATTGACGGCCTCAAAATTGTGATTCGAATCTTTCGTGACTTGCAAACAGTGCTCGGAGTTCCGCGATATACAATTTGTCTGTTGGAATGCCACGTCACGATCCCAGCCGTCCATCGTTCCTTTCAATACTTAGCCCCAAGTTGGTTGTATCTCCATGACATTGTACATTTACTGTGTATCGGATCCACCCCACCGTTTCCCTGTTTCATACTTAGACACTTTTTTATTGCGGGTTCCCGGACTAGCGAGCTCAGGATTGTGTTTTCAATGTTCCACGACTAGCAAATAGTACCCAGAGTTCCACGATATACACTTTGTCCACAGGAATGCATCATCATGTCCTCTTCCATGTTAAACGTTCTGCAGTCAATAGTCCCGAGAGATACAATTTGAAACTCGGGCCCTCACCTCTGCTAGTTGTATCTTGTAGCCCAATTTCGAAGCATCACCAACCGCTTTCGATAATTAGCCATTCCTTGCTTGATGTTCCATGTCCCCGCCACCTTCCTACTTCTCTCTTGAAATGCAATTGGCAAGTTTTAATGTTGTCACTTCATCGTGCATGAACCTTAAACATGTCATTAATGAGTGAAAGGGTCTGCCATATACAAATTGACCATCGGACTCGCATATCATCCCCTCTTTTGTGGTAAAAAAATTTCATGCAATTTCTGAGACATACAATTTGACCCTTGAGAAGTCATGTCTCCTAGGGAAACATTGTCACCCTAATTCTGAAGCTCGTCCGACATCTTTCCATACTTACCCATTTCATGGCATCTCTTTCACGTTTCCTCGGGTTGGCGGGTTCACTAAATCTCCAATTCTTAGTCACTGTTTATTGTGCCCAATCAAGTTTTAATTATAATAGTCTGTCATGCAACAACCGTATAGACCGCCATTAAAAAGCAAAAGCATCGATGAGACAGTGAAATTTAAATGAAGCTTGACTCCTCGAATTTAAATTAATTTATCGTCTCTTATTTTCTCTTTTCTGCCCAGAGACATGCAGAAAATATCTTGCCACGCAATGCGATATATATTACAAGTTTCAATATATTAGCGAAAACAAATTTTCCCAGTCGTTTCTCTATTCCATACTTAGCCACTTTTTCGATTGTGGGTTCCCGAATAGACGGGCTCACGTTTGCACGTCCATTGTTCTGTGTCCTACAAACATTACCCAGACTTCCGCAATATACAAATTTCCCTCTGGACTGTCCTATCATGCCCTCTTCTGTGTTATGCGAACTACACTCAAAAAGTTTCGAGACATACAATTTGACCCGCGTGCCCTGACCTCCAATGGTTGTACCTTGTAACCCTATTTTGAATCCCGCCCGGTCGCTTTTGATAATTAGACACTCCTTAATTGCTCTTTCCCGTCCCCGCGACCTTCGTACTTCTTTCTTAATATGCAATTAGTAACCTTTCATGCTAATAGCTCACCATGCAGGAATCATCAACATTGTCATTAATGAGTGAAACGCTCGAGGAAATCTCACATTAATATGCATTAAACCAAGATCTGCGGAGAGTTATATTGTCCCTTCTGATTGTTCATCTCAAACACGGGTCGTCGCGTTGGCTCATTCAAGAAATCTCCAATGTTTAATTGCTCATTGTCGTATCCGCCATGTTCGCACTTCTATGTATGCAATTACTAGTCTTTAATGCTAACAATGCATCATGCAACAGTCGTCAAAACTTTCATTAATGAGTGAAAGTCTCGAGGAGATCTCCCATTCACACGCATTGGACCAAGATTTGCGTAGTGTTATATTATCCCTTCCAACTCTTCATTTCAAACATCATTTGGAGATAACAAACGTTCATGTAAACTTATGGTAGCAGTTCGACAACAGTTTTGTGGAGATACGGTGAATATCTTCGGACATCAGGACCAGAACTTCCAGTGGTCCAGGGCATACTCTTGCTATTCATCTTGTTCCACCCAGAACGAAGTGATTTGGACCTCTGGAATCGCTCGTGCAGGCTGTGTCCCTGAGGTTTTTTACTATAAGGAGGTAGTCTCTTGGTGTGCCAAAAAATATATTTCAAGCCAAATAATTATTCCACTGTGTGACCTTTCTCCTATTTCTTTGTCACCTCAGGTATTCCACGGGATGTTAATATTGTCGGAGCCAACATTGACCTTCAGAGGACAAGACTGCAAGCAGTTCTCTAGAAAAACATGATAACAGGTTGGACATCTTAGTCGAGTTCCTCGAAGACCCGACAGCAGTTCCTGAAGATATCACAAAGTTGCAAGTAAGTTCATTTAGAAATCCATTCTGGGAAATTGCTTGGCTGTTTACAAGAATAACGGGAAAGGAATCCACATTAATCATTTCTCGTATAGCTATTTATATTTTGTACTTCACAGTCAAGGAACAATTCATTTTCGATTGGGGGAATCTAATTTCCATTGAAATCTATTCCCATTTGTCACGATTCAAAGAATCCAATAAATTTAATATGTCATCCTACTTGATTTTTGCAATAGTGCATTGTTGTCTGTTTCCAAAACTGTCTCTTTCCAAGAAAATAATCTGTGAATTGGACCCAATGACATTCTAGTACCAGGCCCTGTGGAGGCTCAAGGCCTCCCATTGTTTTTATGAGGTTTTTAATGACTTTCTCTTAGTTTTCAAAGATTTATTGTTAGGAAAGGATGCTCCCCGGATGTATGTCCAGGCAACCAAGTATTTGAACAGGAAGGGGACACTTGAACAAAAGGAAAATCACAGTGTACTAATGGTCTTTCACTCCAAGGAAAATCCTGCTTTCCTTCCATGCCACATCATGGAAAAGACGTTTGTTACAGAAATAGCAAGGCAATACAACCACTGGTTGCATTTTTTCCATGACAAGAAAAAAAAATAGTTCATTCCTCTGCCCTGGAAAGTCGGAGACTTCCTGTGCAGAAATGTCAACAAGATTGACGAATTCGCATGCCATTTCAAGAACTTGAACCTAAAATATGTTGAAAGGATAAAAGGGTTTGACCCTAATGGGATTTTTCAAGAACATTTACTATTAGTTGGCTTTAGCATCTCTTTTATCCATAGACGCCTGACCGAAGATAGGGACAGTGATGACAACACTCCTGCTTGTGACGATTGTGACATAGAGACATTGCAAAGCGAGACCGAATTGTACAGACAACAGGAAAAAGTATCTGGTGAAAAGAGTATCATGTCCCTCGCCAGCATTCCCAAGAGCATGACATCATGGAGCATCGCTTCACCGACCCACCCCAGTAAGAAAGCAACCCATAAATCGTCAAATGGAAGAGGAGATAAGAACCCTCCTCGCACAAAAATTGATAGTTCTCATAAATCTCCCCTGATGAAGAAGAGAAAAACCATTGTAGGGTAGGCGGACGAACCCAAAATTGAAAGTGAGTAGATGCAACTTGAAATTGAGCACATGCACAAAGTTGACCCATCCGCAGATGCAATGCACCATAGTTTTGCGATGGAAATAGCTGAGACCAACAATTTTGACGAAGATGAATCCTTCGTATTCTAGAGTGTTTTTTTTTACAGCCAATCTAAAAATATGGTCATTGAAAAGAGAGATGTAACAAATAAGAAAGGAAAATCTCGTATAGAGATTAACTTTAGGAAAATGCGGTCATCCCAAATCTCCATATTTCACCACGTAACCGGTGATGCTCTTGATGACTCCATTGGAGGACTTGAAGTCGAGAATGCCAGACTAAACGACCATGTCAAGGAATTGGAGGAGGCTTTCATTGCTACCCCAGAGTTTGCC
The DNA here is from genome assembly GCA_009831015.1 of Picea engelmannii. NCBI lineage: Eukaryota > Viridiplantae > Streptophyta > Pinopsida > Pinales > Pinaceae > Picea > Picea engelmannii. The sequence continues at coordinate 110,794 of ML826621.1, forward strand.
AGTCCTTTAGCAAAAAACATGCCTGCTACCCATGCAGCCAAGTTAAAAGGATCCTCCAACCTCCTCACATCATGTAGAAACCTTGTAGAGAATAACATCAAGAAAAGAATGCAGCTAGTTACTGAAGCCTGGGAAACATCACAAAATATAGCTTCCTTTCGAAATAGGGAAAATGATTTGCAAGAACATTTTCAAATGAATTTAAAAAATGATCAACATTTCTATGAACAGATGTTGACCCCTTTTGTCAACCATGCCATCAACATCTCGGATCTGAAAAGAAGACAAGAGGATCTCCCCTCCCCAAAGCGGATCAAACAATTAAAAGCATGCTGGAAAAAAAAAATTAAAAATGTGCAGCTCATTGTCAAATCATGTGAACAAGCCATATCAGAAAAAGAAGAATTATTCAGAAACCTGACCCAAATATACTTAGTCGGAAATACCAACGAGGTTCAAGACCCAAACTTAATCCTCAAATCCTTGTCAATGACAAAAGAAGCCTTCGATGAACAACTTGATATTTTAAAGGGGTTGTCTTTAGAAAAGTTTTATGGCATCCTTGAATATCATGTAGATGAGCTCGAGAACTGGCTACTGGACTATTCGGCACACAATGAAGAAATTGAATAGTCTCTGCATAGTATTTCTATGGATCTAATAAAATTTGAAAACGAGCTTTTCGACATAGAAATCCAGGATGAAATCAACGTGCCCCCCATGAGAAGCTACATTGAAGAATGGTTCCAATGGAGAATGGAAAATCTCAATGAGGAAGGACAACAACTGGTTGGCACGATTCCAGTGACCATCAATGACAGCAACAAAAACACATCGGCTTCATAGTAAGTCTATACTGATGTCATCTTGTTTTCTTTATCAATCCAGTTATTCTACCTCTTTAAATAGAAATCTCTAACCAAAGAATCATAACTTCCATTTTTTTCTTTTCAGGTCTTCCTCTCTACCGTCGCCCACTTCTTCTTTCTACGATCCTAATTCTTGTACTTATTTATTTTATGGTTCGCGGGAGCCCCAATCCCAGTCTATATGAAAAACGCATTTAAATTTCCAGAAATATGGAACAGATTCCAGAAATATGTAACAAACATTATTAATTTTTGATAAATTTCAAAGAAGACTAATTCAGGAATGCTAAAAAAAATTTCCTTGAACTATGTGGATGTCAAGAAATTGTGTTTATTTTATTTGAATGTTTAATGTGTGTGTTTCCTGGTCCTTTTTTCCAGGAACCTTTGTTGCAATACATTATTAATATTTGATAAATTTCAAAGAAAACTAATTCGAAAATGTTAAAACAATTTTCCTTCAACTATGTTGGATGTCAGGAAATTGTGTTTATTATATTTGAATGTTTAATGTGTATGATTCATGGTCCTTTTTCCCAGGAACCTTTATTGCAAGTCATTTAGACAGAAATTTTCTAAGTCCCATGTTTGAACTATACACACCCCAGGAAAAAACTACCTCGTTCGCATATTAACCTTAGGGGTCATCTACAAGCCAAATGTCTTGTGGTTGGCCAGTGACACACTGCCACAAAGTCATCCTCTCCATATATATCACATGTACTTCAACCTGCTTCCCACGTTTCTGGACTTGGTCCCTCCATAGCAGTGCATTTATTCCCATTCAAACCTGGTAGGGACTATGCTGCCATGCAGCACTTGTTATTATTATACATAGCATTAAATTTGCTTTGACTTGGTATTAGTTATGGTTGACTTATTTGAATATTTGCAGTTTAACCAAAGTTTTAACCAAACATTATATTTCAAATTATTTATGGCAATGTACGTATATAGAAATATATTTTCTTTGACTTGGTATTAGTTTTGGTTGACTTATTTCAATATTTGTAGTTTAACCAAAGTTTTAATCAAACATTATATTTCAAATTATTTATAAAAACAATTTATGGTTTTTTATTGGATAGAAATATTGATCTCTTATTGACTTGGTATTACTTCTGGTTGACTTATTTCAATTTGTTGTTTAACCAAAGTTTTAACCAAACATTGTATTTCAAATTATTTATAAAATATATATATATAGATATATATATATATATATATATATATATATATATATATATATATATATATATATATATATATATATATATATATATATNAATATATATATATATATATATATATATATATATATATATATATATATATATATATATATATATATATATATATATATATATATATATATATATATTTGGTTTTTTATTGGATAGAAATATTGATCTCTTATTGCAGAGACAACGACGCTAGCATTGGAAAATATAGCCTCCCATATTAGAAAATGCAGCCTCCCATATTAGAAAATGCAGCCTCCCATTTACTAGCATTTAATTGTCTCTTGGATCAACGTGAATCGGGATTTTGAATAATAGGAGGCAGCGCTTGAGACATCTACAACATGCAACACGTCCAACCATATTGATTTACCTGACACTAATATTAATTTTCCACTAATATCCATATTAATTGGTGTGTTGATTTTTATGTAAATTTACCTAACACCAATATTAATTTATCACTAACATCCATATTAATTGATGTGTTGATTTTTATGCTCATTCCAGAATAAGCACCCTCACCCTCCACCTGGTAGGAAATCCTCTCCCTCAACTTCTTGCATGCATCTTCCACCTGGTAAGAGATTTGTGTACCTTGATTGGCATCGGGGTCTCTATATCAATTTCCCTTTCCTTTACCCTCCAAGAGCTCCAAGATATTTCCCACCATCTAGAATGAATATATCAGTTTGTCTTTCCTATACCCTCCAATAGCTCCATGATCAGTGCATCATCTGTCGACTATCTAGAATGAAAATAGCATTGAATAGATTCAGGTTGGGTGAGCAATATCTTCATCATTGCTTCTTGTGACTTCAATAAATACTACTAGCTTGAGTGGTCTACTCAACCCCAAAGACAATGAAAATTGCAAAAAAATCATAGTTTGAGCATTACCTATGTGTACACTTTCTCTTTCTCCCTTGTGTAACTGACTTGGAGGAGGTTGGGTGAATCCTGATGCGGGAAGCAACGGGGCAAAATCGTAGGAGCAATCATATTCATATAATTCTTGGTTATCAGCAGCATGAGTTGCAAGTGCATCAATAGAAGCACCAATAAGTTGCACCCATTTACATTATGGAAAAAGTGCATATTCAATTAAACTAGGTTGTGGGCACGTGATCAAGTTCATACTCACCCTCTTGGCATTGTTGTCCCTAAACAATTTGTGCATATGTTGCGGCCTAGGGTTCTATTTGTTTATTAGGGTGAACAACCACAACATCTCTCTTTGGCTCCTACCACACCTTTCCAAGCTCCCCCTAGGATGTAATTATGAGAGAATAATAATAGTCTCTTCCTGGTTAGCTCCACTCCCCCTACTCCCTGCCTAGATTTTAAGTATCACCAGTCACAGATTTGGGTGCAAATTCTCCTACCAATCATTATTTTTCATTAGGCTATATCCAATATTGTTTCTGGTGGATCCCTGTAGGTGGCTTCTCTGGGGTTCATACATCAACAAATTTGATAGGACATTAAAATATGAATTGGGAATGAGTCAAGGTCGGGAATAGGGAGATAGAGCCACCCCCTTCTTCGACTAGAGAGAAAAATCGAGAGACAGGTTATGCATTCCTCGTTTTTTTTTGTTCTACACCTCGAGACAGTTTTTTTAGCACTCAAACCGAAGGGATTCTTCCGCTGTCATTGCTCATCGTGAATTCAACTGCTTCATATTCTTCAGTTGGGCCATCTCCTTCGGAATTGTTCCCTCTAGTTGGTTACTTGACAAATCAAGGTATTCCAGATTTAGTATATCATCCAATGATTTGTGTATGCTACCAATAAAATTATTGTTTAAAATGAAAACATAATCAAGGATTTAATTCCCATCAAAATAAGTGGGTACTCGACTTGTGAAATTGTTGAACGATTACTGCAATGAGCAAAGTTTAGGTAGATTTCCTAACTAGGATGGGATGTCACTGGATAGGATTTTTTTTATCAGAACAAGAGATTCAAGATGGGAGGACTCGAGAATACGGGGGATATTCCTCATGAGTTTGTTTTGGGACAGAACTAAAAAATCCCAGTGATTCTAGAATGTTTTCTCTCAAACGATTGTTACTTGCCAACAGCGCTACAAGAATTGACATATTTGCTAATGAGGAAGCAATCTTACCCATCAAGAAATTATCCAATATATGCAGGGTCGTTGGTTGCTTCATACCTCCCATGGCATCTATAATGGGACCCAAGAGTGTATTGTTGTTCAATTTCAAGACGAATAGTTGACATAGAATTCCAATGCTTGAAGGAATGGAGCCAGAGAGTCATTTCGAATCCAATTTCAAAGAGGTTAAATTCTGTAGATTTCCAATGGAATTTGGAAGCAACACCATAAGTTGGTGGAGAGGCCAGAATTTATGCTCATAACATGAATCAACACCACAAGGTGGTACAAAGGCATGTAGAGGCTCATGGAGGGTGGTGCAGGATCAACAAAAGCATCTAGGTGGTGGAGGTCACATGTGGATGGCCATTAGAGCATTCCACGGTTGTCTTATTAAACCACCTATGAGTCAACAAGTATGGTAGCATGCCTAAAATGAGGATTACTAGCATATCAATTAAGGATTATGCTAAAAATATTAGCCATGTCTCCCAAACGACAATTTGATTATATTTTTATTTGAATCGTGATATTTTACTCGCATACAAGTAAATTTTCCAAGATTTGTGACATCTTAAATCAAATTTTTCCATAATTCAACATTTATGAAGAGATAAGATGAGAAGATCATATTTGATCATGGTTGAGCGCATCATATAAAGTGCAACTTTTTTATTGACATGTATGTAACTTGTCCAAAACAGGAGGAACACATTTTTTTTGTAAGTTTGTACATTCAGTATGTCCAAAACAAAAAGAACACAATTTTATGTAAGTTTGTAGATTTAGTGCCCCTCCCTTGGAGATTTAATGATTTGTTTTCCAAAGATGCTTCCATGCACTTAGTAGTTGGACCATTCTAAGTCTTCCTCATGAAATATATTTAACGTCCAAACTACAAAAATCGTATTTGTCAAATATTATTTTGTGAATGGCCAAACTACAATTTAGAGCAAGCAAGAAAGGATTCAATTTAACTACTGAAACCATATAAAATACACAAAATTCAATTCTTATAAATTAAAAAATTAGAAATAATTTTATTATAAATATACTTTTAAATTGAAAATCCTCTCAAAATACACAAACATGTTCCTATCAAAATTCTTTACATTGGGAAGAAGAAAAAGATGTTTATTGTTTTGGTAGGTTCTGATTAATGTTGTATAAATCGATCTATATAATTAATTTAAATATTTATGCTTTGTAATTTTATTATATTATCATTAAATAATAAATTATCATTACATGAACATCACTGAGAAGGGATTCCAACAATTAAATATTGAATGAACCATTTATGTTGCTCATATTTATTGTTTTTTAAGCTCCTTGCTTCCCATCAGAACCTTGCATAGATGAAAGTGAGTAATCTTCAAACCCTTCCTCCTCTATCAATGTTGACTTTTGAACTTGTATATACTACATAACGAGGTGGAGTCAATGCATAATTTTGAACCTGTATATACCGTATATCGAGGAGGAGTCAATGCAGAGTTTTGAACCTGTATATATGAGATACCGAGGACGAGCATGACTAGTTTTCAATGGAAATATCTAAATAAATTGTTGTGTTGCACGATAGAATATCAAACTTTCAACCCTCATCTTAGCTCAAAGTCATCCTGTGAAACTGGTTGGGGATCTCCACTGGCCCGTATCATTCATGCATTCAATGAGTCTGGTAAATATGTACCTTCCACATGATATGCATGCAGAAAAGAACATACAAATGGAGATACTAGGAGCGTGATAGGACCGAAGGTTAGGTCACTTGTGTAACATCCCACTCTGGTGCACTGAGAAAACCTATTCTTTGAGGACACTTGCTCGTAAGTGATCTGGACTTTTATGATGTTAAAACATTTATCCCTGATTATGATGCGTTATGATAGATGACATGATGTTTTACTGCTTGGACGTAGACAGGTGTTATTGACTCAGTTTTATTGAGTGTGCAGGGTTTTGAACCTTGAGGATGCAGAGGCATCGGTGGAACCCCTTGGACTCCGGATTGAGTCAGGGAGTGTGCTATTTGGGTTGATTTAATTACTGTGATATTTCATTGATTTGATG
>ML826622.1:6894-22189 GCA_009831015.1 Picea engelmannii
GATGTAATCGTAATCAATACAACCATAATCGAACATAATCGTAATCATATAAGATATGATATGCCACAACATAATTATAATCGATACAATTGAACACAAAATAGATTTGTTACAGCTGTAACAATATACATAAAGTTCATGTCATTTCAATCAAATACCGATATGGAAGGGATGTTACGATACAGTCAAAATGAAGAGTTTATAACAGTATTAACCATCTTTTCCATATATTTAGATTGTTGGGCGTTACATAGTCAAAATTCAATCAGCATTGATAACCATAAGCTGGGTAGCAATCAAATAAAATCGGGTTTGAATCAAATATAGAACAACTCGTCATCCTGGGCATGATCATTTCCGTTTTACAAATCCATTCGTAACCGAATATCCATTGTCATTTCCATTCAAAAGAGACAGGGTCGACGAGCCACAACGAATTGACTGGTTGGGACTTGCATGACTGTTACGATTTGAATCAATTCACGATTTGGGTAAATATAAAACAAAACCTTTTTTTAAACATAATCCAAACCGTATCTGAGCTGGTCAAAGTCATATGTAAATAAAAACTGTAACAGATAACCATCGTTTATGTGCATCATAACCAATTCGGATCAAAACATAGATTGTGTTTCAAAATTTGAAATGAAAAATAGTTTGTGTCTATAATAGATGCAACAGAACATTCGATTGCAACCAATTTTAAATAATCAAATCCACATTATGATTAATAGGATCAAATCAAAACTAAAATGATAACGAAATTCAATTTATCAAAATGAAATTATATACAGCAATGCATGCTTATGTGTCAACACCAATCCACGCTGTAAACAGAGCTTATGAATGTGTCACATATAAACAGGGGACAGTCATACCAGCGAGGTTACTCGGGCTATGCCAATTTCGAATTGACAATTGTTGTAGCCGACTCGACGTTCTTGAATAGGATTGACCCTGTTGTTTGCTGTCTCTTGTCAGTGGGTTGCACCTTAGCTTTATGACTGGTGAGTTTTGCCACTTGATCCTCCAGAGCATGAATTCTGGATTGCAACATCGACACATCTAGGTAGTATCTTTCCAACCATAAGCCACACTGTTCGCATGGTGGAACAGTTGGTTGAACAGTAGAGGGTTTCGACGAGTCACCAAGGGTTCCACGAGGCATTTCAATGCCTGGAAAATTGGGATCATCCCGCAAACAAGGTGGTAGGTTTTTGACAAAGTCGTATGAGGGCTTGTCACTCAGAACTTCAGAATAGGGATACTCGCTTGCTAGGTAGCATTCAATCTCTAAATCAGAATCTTCACTGACCATGATAGGCTCAGGATTAACAGGAATTTTGGGTTTCTTCCTTGCCATGCGAGAGATTAATCGAGCGTTTTTCTTGCCTTTAGAATTTACACCAGTTTTAGCTTTAGTCTTTTTGGCTACGGGTTTAGCAATTTCAACCTATTTGGTCACAGACATGGGCAAGTTCATAGGTGAGTCGGGTAGAGGTTTGGGTAGCAGAACGTTGTAAGGCACAGGGGGTATAGGCTTGCTTTCGCTCACCACAGGTTTATCAACCTGTGGTGGGCTTGAGTCCTCAAAGCTATTTCGACTGAGAAAATCACTCCAACAGTCATGATGTAACCCCAACTCATAAACCATAATCATTTTAATTAACCGAAAATGGAAGAGGCTGGTATCGGCCTGGTTGCGTTTATACCTTTTGGACATTTTAAACAAACTCCTATGCAAGTAGTGAGGCATGTTAAGTTCAAAACCCATGAACACCATAAGTAGCCGAAGGTGATACATAAAAACGAAACCATACCTGCCCTCGCAGGTGATGAATTGCTTGATTACCAATAGCAAGTCGTGCCAGCATTGCTTCAGCATGTTAGCGGGCAAACCCTTGTCACAAGAATTAACCTTTCGTGATTGGAAGAGCAACGTCCACGGGACATCTTCCAGCTTGCAATTTTTCGATCACTTCTGTCTAGTAGCAGGCAGACTGGTATCCAAACTAAGAAATTGCTCATCAATCTCCAGCTGCACATCCCCAACCTTGGCTCGGCAGCCATCGAAAGTTAACGCAAATTGTCGAGCCACACCAAGGTTAAAGCCATCAAACCTTCGGATGAACGGGATCCATCCGAATTCTTCCAAGTCGTTGTAAGAACCATCGAACATTAACAGTGCCTGGTTTCCATTGGGCTCAGCCCTTACGACTGGAGCCATGGCGCGGGCATTATGGTAGGGTTTGGATCAAACACACAGGAGCATAATCGATAGGGCTAACAGCTGCAAGCGCTAAACGAGGAGGAAAATCAATATGCGCGTGTGAAGGTGGTGGGTTAGTTTACCGCCATGTAAAACATTAATGGCATAGTACCATCCCTGTTCAATCAATCATAACCAACATTAACATTATTCGGTCAACCCAAGGTTTGAACGGTGGACAATTATATCAATGTGCCAATGTATAGTTTGAAACCACCATCGTTCAACGTAAAAACAAACCCATAGTTTAAATATGCGCCTGTAATAATTCAAACCAATGTCATTGCAAAATCCAAAAGTTTAATCAAAGTGCCTATGTAAAATCTCAAACATTGCCATTCAACATGAAATAAAACTCATGCGCTTGTTGCATAATCCAATGTTTTGATCAAAGTTTTTCAAAACAAGGTGACAATAGACAAAATCGATTAAGCCAAAAGATTTAAAATCATAAGGATCACATTATATAAAAACCTTTAATCCACCATGACCCTTATATAATCAAGTATAAATCATAAATTTGCATGCTCAAAGCCTTATCAATTAAATCAAAGTCAAGTTGCGCAATCAGAGCGATAATAGGAAAATGGACATAGTTTTGAAAATAAACCAAAGGTAAGTACCAATCAGCATATCAATGAGTAGATCATGACAATCCACATAACGATGGAGGAGTTTTCATGCTTTCAGTCGTGAAAAAATAAATCGAAACCAATTGCAAATGTCGCATGCAAAAAAAATGTTTTTTGTTTGCAAGATGCGACAGAAATTTGAAGTTCAAGAGACATAGGTGTAGGCAGCTTTAAGGGCAATTGAAAAAATTGAATTGGCTGCCAACAAGTACATAGCCATGAGTGAGTACGTAGCTAATATCCTGACCAAGCCTCTGACCTAGAGACAGTTTGTGCAACTGAGAGGCAAGCTTGGTGTGGCTGAGAATAAATCCCTCGCTGAGAGGGAGTGTTAAATTTGGAAGCATCGACAGTCATTCTCCAATGAGAGGCCATATGGGCCACCCTGAGGCTAGATAGGGAGATTTGGAGAATCAACTAGTCTTGTGAGGTATTGACAAAAGCCAGGGGGAAAGGACAACCTCTGTGAGCGTAGTCAAACCTTGTGAGCCATGAGAAAAATTCAAGGTATCTAGCAAAAGTTAGGTTGAATGTAAAATTCCTATGAGATAGAAACAAACAATATTCCTAATATTGCAAATGATGTAATTGTAGAGTCAATTCTCCTCAAGAAGACAATTTTCGGTAAGCCTTGCCTCAGAGAGTCTTATTCTTACAAGCTTACCCAGTGACTCCACTTAGGGTGTTTTCCCTTATCCTTTGATAGTTTCAGGAAAATTATCTGGCAACTCCACTAATATTTTCCAAGGTGCCACCTTACTCTCAAATATGTGATATTTCTGAGTTATGGGATCATGGCACACTAGGAACAAATGTATCTGAGTATTGATTTCAGAAGTTTTCAAGGATACCCAAATTACTTTGATACAAAATCGCTAAACAATTGTCCAATATTTTTGGGCCTCCCAACTCCTCACATCATAAATGTTTTGGAGTATTTGAGTGAGATAGAGTTGGGAGGAGAGGATGCTCTTATAAAATTATTCATACTCACTCTTCCCTCCTACTTACAAGATTGGTTTAAGGGTTGTTGCAAAGAAAGGGGTATATCATCTTTCATACACCTCATCATTAGGTTTATAGACTTTACCAAGCCACATTTCCAAACGTATGAAGATGTCCTCCAAAATCTCATGGTAGCCTTGGATGACAAAGGATTCACCACTGAGATCGTAGAAGATCTCAGGAAAGCGTATCATGATCAATACCTATAATCCTTTGATATAAAAGATGAGATTTATGAAGAACATTGTCAACCCCTTGAAGAGGATAAAGACCTCTCCCCTAATTCAACAGAATGCAGTGAAGATATAACTAGAAAAGTGAATTATGAGGATGAACCACCAGTAACCTCTCTTCCATCCGATGAAGCTCTCCAAGATCCTATTCCTCTTGCAAAAAATGAAGAGAATGAGGTAAGTTATTTTCCTTTCAAAAAATTTTATGATACCTTATTCTATGACTCAAATAGTAAAGAATAAATGGTGCCTTCGAACAAACTAGAAGATGCAGAGGCAGGTCTTCCATTTGATGAAGACATCTGAGTACTTGAAGCTCCTGCACAGGAAGAAGTGAGAAAGGTGAGTTACTTCCCTATCCAAATTTTTAATGATTCTCTATCTTATGATGTGGAAAGCGAAGAAGTTTTGGACTTTCTAAACCCTTCATGTTATGATGAAAATGATGGCTTTGTTGATAATATTAATGACTTCATACATGTCGAGAAACGTAAATGGGATGTGATTGGATATAATGGGGATCCCATTTACGACATTGAGGGTCATTTTCAAAGTAATAAGAAGTTTAGAATTTGGAAACAAGAACATGACATGATTGTTCAGACACCCAGGGATGACTTGATACTATGCTCTCCTAATAATTTTCGATCATACCTTGAGGACTTTGATGATTTTTCTTCTGAGCACTTGGATTTATTCTATGAAGAAAATTATGAACCACCATTATGCTTAGATCTTGATAAAAATGAGGAAGTTACTTCCTGAAGCAGGATACTTGTGATAAGATTTTCCACCTCCCTTTGATCACTTTACCTTGCTATGTCAATGAAGGTATGGTTTGGAAACATGTCCCTTATCCCAAGTCTCCTATAAGAAAAAACCTCATTCTGGATTTTAGAAGAAGGTTGAGTACCTCAAGAAGAAGCTTATTATCACATTTTTCTAGCCTCCCCTTTAGGAATGGTTAGTCATCCTTTTAGTTTTTTCTAATCCCTTCTCAGGCCTCAAGTTGTGAAGACGTCCAAGGTAGCCAGCATTCAGATTCCTCAAGTCGGTCTTTTGAACCTTTGACTTTTCACGATCCATTTCTGAGATGGATTGAGCACTCTCTTGAGGGCGTGTCTTGGCATCACTTTTTTTGTCCCACCCGCCTCCATGAGCTAGACCTTACAGTTTCCATTGATATGATACATTTTCTAACTCATGTTATTATTGTGCTTAACTTTTCACTGTTTTGGTCTATGATGAAGCACAAAGGCAGGTATTGTGGGACATTGTTGAATTGGCTTCACTGGTTGTTTGACTACACCCAACATCCAGCCAACAGGTAAGTATAGGTAAGTGTTTTTCTTTACATTTGTATTTATGATTGCTTTATTTTAGTCTTATATATTATATGTATGTTGGGGTGGCATTACCGCCCCATTTTGTTACTGATATTGCTATTGAGATCAAGCAGGTCAGCAGGTTATGCCAGAGATGTTGAGGTTCTCATGCGCTCTACGGTGAGCACATGTCCCCGAGTTGGAGCCAGATGTTATCCCCCACTTTTAGGGATAACTAGGAGATAATGTCTCGAGGCCCACATTCCCTAGACATGGAGTACCGAGAGTGGAATTGACTTTATCATGGCTCTAGAGGGCCCACCTTTTCTTTCTTCTAGCATATTTATCTTGTCAGCAACAGCAGCATCCACCACCATTGGCTTGGTCCTGTGTCAGAGATGGTTCTTTCTCCATGAGGTAATTAGTATAGGTATCATGGTATGTGTCACTTTGATCATCAAAATTATTGAATGTATGCATCTGATTCCTTTTATTTCTAACAACTGCTTGGATCTTACACTTTCTCACTTGACCATGTTTGGGGGGATTGACAGGGTGCCCTAGAAAGCCTGTGTTTGTAGGTTTTGGTCTACCATTGGGGGGATTTCTGAAAACCCATCGTCTGCTCCCATCATAGCACCACTATTTCATCTTGTTTCCCGCTCACTTATCCCATTCCACTTTTCTGGGCACTAGGTTGACCTATTTTCAGGACTACAACTTATATCGTGGGAAGAAGGGGCTAAAGGCCCAGAAGGTAAAAGCAAGATGGTAAAATACAAAATCCTAAAAATAAAACCTCAAGATGCTTTGCCTAGGGATCCCTGAGAAAGTAATAAAAGGATTCTCAGCAAGAAACAAGAGGGACCCGAAAAAATAATAAAACAAGACCTAACCAGAGAGTAGGGGGTCTCATCACGAGCCAACCTATTAGGTAAATGGGTACCTAGCAGTATGAAATTGCCACCAGCTGGTTACCATGTCGGGGTAGTGACTCTTGGTTGCATGGCCAAGGGAAAGGGGGTCTCATCACGAGCCAGCCTTCTCATTTTTGTAAAATTGCATGTGGGTAACATTGTCACCACTGGTCACCACGCCAGAGTAGTGTCCCTTGATTAGCTCTTGAACAAAAAAAAGGAAAAGCAATAAAATATAAAAGAATAAAAAGAATAAAAGGAAAGAATGGGCTTGGAAAGAATGCATCCAGGACAGGTATAGCTCACCTTCTAACAAAGGCACCCACAGGTAACATCTCTTTTATCATTGGCCCTCATTACACCTAGATGCTTGGACATCCACTGACCACATCACCCACTTACATGGATTGGATGAGGTCTCTTCCAGGAACTTCCCTTTTCCAGTGGACATGAGCCCAATAGGATGCCTTGTCCTTTCCTCCAGACTTGTATTGTAGGCTTGTGTAACGTCTTTGAGCTGTTAACTGATGTATTAGGGATTTTATGCACATGTTTAATAATATTGATGATGAGATGTGATTGGCATTGCTATGATCCCTGTGACTGATGAGCCCATGGAGGGTGTATCTTTTGATGTGTAGGACCATGCCCGATGGACAGGTGCCATTTGGATCGGTACACATGGGGAGATGATTAGTTTGGACTTCCATGGGGCTGAAGAGCCCACTAGATGGATGATGAGACCCATCAGGGGCTTTGCACCAGAGAAGAAGAGGACATTCCACCAAAGGCACCCCAACAGAGCTTGACCTAGAGGAATTGGCCCTTTTTCAATGGAACATTGGCCTTGGAAGGTCTAGGATGTCACCCATCATGACCATGACGTCATCTAGCATTATGGATGTCTTGGGAGGCAGACTGGGTAGTATTGGCACGTGTGGCAGGTTGGAGAAGCCCAAGGAGGGCTAACGTTTTGCTCCATGATGCTCCATTTTCCCTCTAAGGGGCTAATGTCTCCCTTAGAGGGGATTGTTATCTCTTTTCTACTTGATTAGGGTTTCAATTTGACAATTTAATGAAAAATAGTATGATTTTAGTATTTTGGCCTTGTCATCCTTTTACGTGACCTAAAATGTAAATTTAGGTCATGATACTGTATAAATAAAGGATTTTCACCTTCATTTTTCAACACAACTCGCTCACTCATTAATGAGGTCTGAAATTTGTGCCCTCTCTTGGGTTATTGGTTGATTTAGTGATGCACACTTGTTGAAGGAGGATTATTTTGGCATGTTTTGGCATTTCTCTTGAAGGAAGGTGTTACAACTAGGGTTTGCATTGATATTTTTTGGTGAATTGTAAGTATTTTTCTGCAAAACTTATTGAATGAATGGTTGTAGTTTAATTTCTTGCATATGTTTATGATTTTTCTGAACAAAACCCTAGGTGACAAGCACACAAGTATGTCCTTGTCTCATGTCCCCTTTGAGAGAAATTTTCAGCCATTGAAGAAGGAGAGAGCCTAGACATTGCTACACTACCTTCCTTTCTTCATTTATTGCTAGTCGTACTATCTAGAGGCCAAGAAGAGAGAGACGTCTTAAGCCTAGGTCTACTACACGTGGGGCCATTTTTTCTCTAGGGTTTGTTGAAAAGGCCTTGTTGTAGTAACACCTTGCTTCATCAAACCCTCTAGTTTTCGTTTTATGCTTCATCTTTTAGCTAGTTGTTTTTCCATCTGAGTTAAGGAAGGAGGAGAGAGCACTGAGGCATAGTTCACGTACACCAAAGTGAGCCTCTCTCCCCTAGTGTTTTGACTTTGAGGCCTTGACTTAGCAACACCTTAAAGTCTCTCCCTCTAGTCCTTAGTCGTTTTGACTTTTGTCTCCTTCAGCTCTTGCGTCCTTCACTATTGACTACATTTAACCCTAAGGCATTGATCCTAAGACTTGATGCACTGAAGTGAACTTGATCAAAACTACTCTCAAACTCTTGAATCAAAGCCCTAAATTCACTAACCCTAGCCTAAACTAACCTTCTAACCTTATATGTTGTCGTCGTCTTTAGCTATAATATCATTGGTGCAGCAAAACGTTTTACTTTATAAGCAATTGAATGGTGATTAAAGGCATAAATTAAATGAAGTATTGATTTATTACATTGAATGTCATATTGTTCCAACATTTATTGGTGAAGTGACATAATTTTCATTTTTATTTATAAACATTGACTTCATCAATATTTATTGTCAAATTACTTATATGTTTATCAGATAGTCATTAAATTTACATGAAGTACTAACCCATTGATCAAAGATTTCATATATTAGTTTATTGTTGCTTTGTCTCAGGCAGGTGTATCTCTTTGGGGGCTTTTACTTTATCATTGGCCTTTGGCCAGACTATCTTCTCGGTGGTGACTTATGAGGGGAGAATAACTACTTTATCTTGTAATCCTTTGCCTTCTCAGAAACGTAGGTCACCTGGGACGTCTCCTCTGGGCCTTACCACCCTAAATAGAAAGAACCATCCCATTGTGGTGACATTGGGTGGGATTGGTTCCTGTTATGCCAATTTGGACCTCAAACCTTAAGCCTTTTATCCTTGCTACAAACTGTGTGATAACAGGCATGTGTAAACATTATCCACCATGAAGAGAATTTTGAATTGCCTTGTCAAGAGTTGTAACTAAAGTCTTGAATCTAGTTCTATGTTAGAACTAAAGTGTAATGTTGAGTTGTAACTAAAGTCTTGAGTCTAGTTCTATGTTAGAACTAAAGTGTAATGTTGAGTTGTAACTAAAGTCTTGAGTCTAGTTCTATGTTAGAACTAAAGTGTAATGTTGAGTTGCAACTAAAGTCTTGAGTCTAGTTCTATTTTAGAACTAAAGTGTAATGTTGAGTTGCAACTAAAGTCTTGAGTCTAGTTCTACTTTAGAACTAAAGTGTAATGTTGAGTTGCAACTAAAGTCTTAAGTCTAGTTCTAAGTTCGAACTAAAGTAGGTCAGTCTCAAGTCTAGTCCTAAGTTCGAACTAAAGTAAAATTTTGAGATGTAACCAATCTCAAGTCTAGTTCTAAAGTTCGAACTAAAGTGTAATGTTGAGTTGTAACTAATCTCAAGTCTAGTTCTAATTTCGAACTAAAGTATGAAGTTGAGTTATGACTAATGCATGCAATTAGGTTAATATTTCGAGCTTCTCCTCTTGCCTTCTTTAGCCTATATAAGAAGAGGTTGAACCCTCTCCTCAACATAGTTTTGCAACACAATTTTGAAACAGAGTTTTCATATGCAGGTTGAGGGCGAAGCAATAGAGGACCACATCAGTGATAAAGAGGTAGCATATCAAAGGTGTATTTCAGCAAGGTCTTGTAAGTCTTTGTCAATTCAGAGTCATCTTGGAAAGCTCTTTGAGAGAAGAACATTCATGGTGGATATTTGTAAGAGATCTTACATTATTAATGCAATAAAGGAATATTGTTTGCTAGGGTTTTTCTCCTTGTACAGGGTTTCCCCGGGGTATATGTGTTGTTGATATGCATGTTTAATTATCTACATAATTATTGCTATTCGATTATGATTTGGAATTGTTAAAGTATATTAAGATGGAATCAAAGTATTGAATAAAATAAAAGAATTAATCCGCATAAGAAATCAAGCTCATAATTTAACAAAACATCCCCTACACCTTCTCATGCATATACATGACCTAGATTGGTCTTCACCTAGAAACACCCCACACCTAAGGATAATTATCCCAATGGGACATTCCGAGACCCTCTCCAAACCTAGCTTGTTAAATAGCATAATTTCTTTGAGCATTTGTCTAGGAAAAGGGGGGTTTGATGCACATGTTTGGGTAACTTGATTATTTGATGTGATTGACATTGTTATGATCCCTGCGACTTATGAGCCCATGGAGGGCGTACTTTTTGTTTCTACAGGACCATGCCCGATGGATAGGTATATATGGAGATATGATTAGCTTGGACCTCCATGGGGATAAAATCCCACCATATAAATGTTGAGACCCCAGCCAAGGGCAGAGGAATATCGGAGGCTTGCACCAAAGAAAAGGGAGGATGTTCAACCATAGGAAATTTGGCAGGCCTGGACCCAGTGGGTCTTTCCCTCCCACCATGACGTTGGCCCTTGAAGGCCCCTAACATCATCATTATGAGCCTTGACGTCATCCATTTGGGGTTTTAGGCATGAGGACGGCTTGGTTGGCACGTGTGGCAGTTTCTGAGGAGTTTTGAGCCCCAATGTTTCACTTTAGAGGCTTAGCGTTCCAAGAGGGGGCCCAACGTCACCCTAGAAGGGGCATGTCGTCATCCCTAAAAGATAAAGTTAGGGTTTTAATTGTCAATTTTATGTAAAACTAGATTTTTGATGTAAACTAGCCATGTCTGCCTTTTTTGACCTAAAATGTAATTAAAGGGCACTTGTATTGTATAAATAAGGGAAAAATCTCTTATATTTTTCATCATATCTCACTCACAAAAGTGTGAGGTCTGAAATTTGGCCTCTTTTAAGGCTTATTAGCTGAATTAAGTGGTGTGAAACTCTTGGAGGGATATTTATTTGGTGATTTTTGGCATTTTCATGGTGGAAAGTCTTCAACTAGGGCATGTTACTAGATTATCCTTGGTGAATGTAAGTGAAAATATGCAATTCTTCTTTCTTTGAATGGTTATGGTATCTTTTACTTTGCATTTATTAAGATTATGAAATTGCTAGTGTGAAACCCTAGGAGAATAAGCACATGTTATTGTCCTTCTCTCAATAGCTATCCACCTACTTGATTTTGCTAGAAGACACCTCCATTGAAGCATATGCTAGATCCCTACCTTAGTAGCACTCTAGTACCTTTGATTCATTAAGTTTTTGTTTGTTTCAAGCTTGACCTAAAGAAGAACGAAACCCGCTAGGGCCAAGGGTTACCTACTTCCTAGTGGTTGTTTTCTTCTAGGGTTTGGATGATTGAGGCATTGGGTTACCAACACCTTAACCATCATGCCTCTTGTCTTTAGTTCACTTGTTATCATTATTTTCCCTCAAGATTGTTGCTGCAAAAAGTGACTCCATTAACTGTAAAGGCACTAGTTTATACCTTTGTCTCCAGCCTTTGATGATCATTCTGGAGTTAAGCCACTAGCTTTCAAGTTGGGGGCATACCGAGCTTAGTCTTTGTTCTTTCTCGTGCTCGAAAAAACATGAGAATGCAACCGGGTAAACTTTTATCTCTTTTTTGGACCTGCATGGATATACAAAAAAGGAACCCCCTAGAGTCATCTTTGAGCTCTTTTCAGACTCTCTAAACACGAAAAGATTGTCGAGTGATCTTGCTTCCTTTCCCACTCATTAAAAGGTTTGAAAGGGCGTCTTTTGAGTGATAATTTATCTCTTTTTTGGCCTCGCAAGACTAACATTACGAAAAAGGACAACATTGGCGTCATCTTTAAGTTGTTTTCAGACTCTCTAAATATGAAAAACCACCGATTTTACCTTCTCTGGACTCATTAAACAATCATGCATTGAAGGGATCATATGAGACCGAACCCTTACTTCTTCCAGTTCGTTAAACAAATGTGAGTCATGTGAATTACCAAAGGTGAGTCATATCGAGCATGTGTTACCCTCCTCGAGCTCATTAAATTAAAAAGAGGTACTCGTCTATCTGGATGGGGGGGGGAATTAAAGGAAGCAAGCCAAGCAGATTTTTGAGAACACTACCAGTAACTCTTACAATTTCCCTTGAGCACAGCACTTTGTCTTTGCACGCATTTTAATCCGCTAAACCTCTGCACTGAGCCAATCCTCTGAGTTTCTTTTACTCCTTTGGTTCACCTGACGAAAGTCATAGCATCCACTGCATTATCAAGTTTTGGTCCATGTCATGTTTCTACTGTCATGCCTCAGTGTTCAAGGGAAGTATCTGCCTCGAGACTCAGCCATCACAAATATCTTATTTCAATACCCGTGTCAGTCCATGTTCATTTGATCTACCAATTACATCTCTGTTTCAGTTTTGTGTCGTTGATGGGGGATACATCAAGGCCCTCCTTCAACGAGTCTATTCCTATCGACTTCAACACATTATCCAGGAACTAGACTTAGAAACCAAATAGTACCTTGGGACCCGCATGCCTCAATGGCAGGCCTCCTCATGTCCGACAGTGGGTTTACCTCATTGACCTCTGATCGGATTATTCCATGAATGTTCAACTTCATCTCATCCATTCACATTCGTTGGAATGTACTAGAGTAACTTTGGAGTCATTGACATCAATGGTGATTTCCCTCGCGCTTGTTAACGATTTACATCATTGACCAGTAATCAAGTGGTTTATGACATGTTCGACATCAGGACATCTATTCACATGGTTAGATTCGTACTACATTGGGATCGGTAAGAAGAACCTGGGTTGAGATTCATCACTCTTATGTATACTTTTCCCAGGTTGTGAAGGAGTTCTTTTGAACTATGACACATATATTGTTACATAGATCCACTTTGTATTGGTCGTGGCTATGTCTTGTCGTCTCCTAGATCCACTTTGTATTCTTTGGGGCTACGATCAGTTCAGGTCATAAGAGTATAGATCCACATTGTATCTACGGTGGCTATACCATTTTTTCAATATAATTATGGATCTGCGGTGTATTTTATGGCGGCCATACCTAAAAAGTCTTTATCACTCAAGCATAGGTATGCCTTCCTTAGGTTTTGAAACATCTCATAATATTTGTTTGATGGTTGTGTGCATCTTTTTCCAGTTTCTCTGCATCCATACCCTTTCTCAAAAAATTCTACAAATTACTTCAGTCATCATCATCTTCTAACTTCATACTTTGGGGGGAAATCTATTACACCTCAAAATTACTCACTTCGATAGTGTTGCAAGTTTCATCATTACGAGTGTTATAAGCGTCGCATCTTGTCTGCAAGTGTCGCATATTGACTATAAGTGTTGCAAGTGTCAAAAAGAGTATGTTTTCATCTTTCCTATGTCATTCCCATAACGACATCATGAAGACACTTAAGACACCTCAAATGATAGTTTGGAAGAAGAAAAATCACTTGGCAAGAAGTACAAGCCCTTTTCCATTGGAAAAAACACTCAAAAAATGAATTTTGGGGAGGAGCGCTCCCCTACCCACTGTCAAGGAGTGTTGGCACTCCCTAAGCCTCTTTGGGGGAGTGCTTGAGTGCCCTGTGCACCCTTTTGGGGGGCGCTTGTTGAAATAATGTAATTGCGAAGACCATTCTTATTATTATTGGATTAAATCCCCATTGTGGATTAATCATGCCATTATTATTATTATTATTATTATTATATTAATACCCATTGTGGATTAATCATGTCGGTAATTGTATAAGGACCAAATCTCATTTTGTGGATTGGTCATCAGACAATTATAAAGGGCAGAATAAGAAGTCGGCCCCAGTAGTTATTATGGAAGACCCAGAATTAATTAAAGGTGGGTTTACCCACCTAGAGTGAGAGGTCAACCCTACCATTTGTGACCTTTCACACGTGCCAGTATTGTATAAATAAGAGGCTAGCGCCTCACTTCAAACACACAACTCACTTTCTCATTTCTCTTATGAGGCAAGCTGCAATTACTAGAGAGAGGAGAAGAAGAGTGGCACATCTCTTGGGAATGACTTTCTGTATTGGTTTGAGTTATCTCTTGAACATTGTATAAGCTATTTATGATAAGGAAGTTTTTGCTGGGTTTTCTTCCCCTAGAGGGTTTCCCAGGATAAATGTTGTGTCTCGTGTGAATGTGTATTTCTCAGTGATCTTGTTCTTATTATGCTCTTATCTATTAAAATGCAAAGAACTATAATAATGGCATAAACATTAACATGGTATCAGATCCAACCTGAAGGAAACACTATTTGCAAGAGAAAAACGTCACTGCTGCAGCACCTGCAAATTAGGGTTTTGAAAAAGTATCTCTTTTCAGCTCCCTAACCTCCTAGAAAGTTGTGCCATCCCCCAAGGATCAATTTGGCACCTAGAGCGCACCTTTTCAGTGGTTGGATCTCCCGGAAAGTGAAACCCTAGTTTCACAAAAGTACCAGAAGTACCAGAGTACCAAAAGGACCAGAAGCACCAATCCAGAAATCCACAGATCAGATTTGACGGGGTAAAAGTTGGATTTTTCTCAGATCCGAGGACACCAGGCTACTCGCCTCAGCCAAGCGCACCTCCTGGTAAAGTCAAAATTTTATTTTGAGCATTTTCAATTTTTGGTTATTTTTGTTGCCGCAAGTACAAGATGTTTGCAAGCACAAAGCTTGTTGAGAAACTAGAAGGCATAGACAAATTTTGTGCCTGGAAGTATAGGATTGGTCTGATCCTTGCAGAGAATGACCTATCAAGATTTATCAAAGAAGAAGTGGAGGAACCTAAAGATGCCATAGAGAAAGCAAAGCATCAGAAGGACTTAATCAGGGCTCAGAGAATCATTGCAGATCCAATCAAAGACCACCTGATCCCATATGTATCATCAAAGAAAACTCCGAAGGATATGTTTGATGCTCTAAGAAAACTATATGAAGGAAAGAACATCAATCGAAAGATGAATCTAAGAACTCAGTTGAAGAATACCAAGATGCGGAAAGGAGAAATGATTCAAGAATATTTCTCTTGAATCTCTGAAATAAAAGAACAGTTGAAAGCGATTGGAGACACCATTGATGAAGACGAATTTGTAATAACTATCCTAAATGGTCTCGCAAGACCTTGGGATGCCTTCATCCAGTCAGTATGTGGCAGAAAGGAGAAACTACAGTTTGAGAGCCTATGGGAAGAATGCACCCAAGAAGAGACGAGGGTAGCCAACCGTGAAGCACTACTAGCAAGGGACGATGATCAAGCCCTAGCTACTCATACAAAAGGA